>JAIFTH010000156.1:0-50588 GCA_019968535.1 Fragariocoptes setiger | reverse complement strand
CAGTCATCTGTCCTTCTTTTATTTTGTTTGCGAACTAAGTCTCTGACACCCTTTAGAATCAACAGTCCTGCTAAACCGCACTTACCGCAGCGGCGCCTGGTTCACTTGAGACGCGTTTGTTACAACAGCTGATGCGATGTGTGAGCCACAGTGTGCGCATGTGGACGCAACTCGTTAAAGAGATTAAACGCTGCATTGAAACATCACAATCATATATTTAATTATATTTCGTGCAATTTTTTCCTTCTATTGATCTAAGGAAATCAGTGCTGCTTTCTCGATCAAAATGTTCACAGGATTACGAGTTAAATCTAACAAGAAGCCGGCACAGAAGAAAATCCCGGACAAAGCCGTGTTTGCTTCCGTACGGAGATTTGTGGACCACATTTATCACGACGAATCAAAGTGGGGTTTCATTAAGTGTGTATCATTTTTCGCGGCCAGTGTATATGTTGCCAAAGCTTTAGCCGACGCCGACTTAATTCCGGCTGATGTTCCGAATCCCAGCATGATGGCCAGTTTCTAGATCATCCCTCATAATTATCCCAACAGTGAATGGAAAAGAGAGAACAGGGAAAATCCCAATTATGCATACAGTGAACTTTGGAACAGGGCGTGTGTGATTCACGAAGCCCAGCGCTTACGGTATGTCCCCCGTGCACGCGCAGCCCCAGCAACATGCTCGTCTGCTGACTTACTCGTTGGGGCACAAATACACGAGCACACACATACACGCACACAATGCGACGCTTCTCTCCTCGACTAATTCTTGCCCACTTCGATGTTGTCCCTTTCATTGCCGCTGCTCCGTGGAGTCGATGTACGACCTACAAGTGTGGGACCTCTAACACGAACTTGTAAGCGTAATGTGCAAGTGTATGTGTTGGTACGATTCGTGAGCTCGATAGTCGTGCATTTGACGAGTGAATGTGTGCGTCTGTGAGTCTGTGCAATAGTGTTTATCTCTCTCTCTCCCTCTCTGCGTGTGTGTATGCTGCTTCTGCTGATGCTGCAGCTCGATTCGTCGCCGTTGCTTCAGGTTCTAGCTACACACAATACTGAGACATATAAATATAATAACAAGAGAAAATTCAGCCTCATAACACACGCCACTATACAATATCAGTGTAGTATTTATTTCTCTTTTCATTTAATTGTTATCATCATAACATATACGTAAATTAGAGTACAAAATTACGGTCCACGTAAAAGCCGACCAGTGCATACAACATTGATAGCCACACTTTTAGAGTTATATCGGAAATTGGTTCATGTCCGATTTGGACACACACACACCGTACTAAAGCCAAACACAACACACTCAATTCATTGTCCATTCATGAACTCAAACAATTGATACCTCCTGTATCATATCAATGACAACAAATAAAACTTCAAATCAAAGGCAAGATATAGCTGTCCTATGGCTTCATATCGTGCGTGACAGAGACTGCAAGTACACCAAGCGAGCTTTCTGCGACTCATTTGATTGTAGGTCGAAGAAAAAAGTCGAATCATTCAATTACTGAGATTCATTGAATCAGACAGCAAAATGCAGGATGATAAGGTGAGTGTTAAGACAGCCCTCGTTTGAGATAGCTCAATAGAATATTCATCTAATGACTCTTTACTTAATAACAACAATGCGTCTTGATGCGCTTCATGATTGTCTGTATTCACAGGGTATCACCGGAATGCTTATGTTTTCCATTTTCTCGGCCGTACTTGGAATGTTTCAATTCGGCTACAACACCGGTGTTATTAATGCACCACAGAAGGTTAGTGATCTTTATCTCAAGCGAAAGTGATTCAGATGTGCACACTTTACAACACCTGCATCGTCAAAAAAAAACGCCCATGTTGAGGTTGCGTGACAATCGTTAAATGATACCGCGGTACTTTTATTAACACTAGTTGACAACAATCAGATTAGATTGCATGCAAATGTTTTTGGTCGGTCGCCGATGCACGTGCAATGAATATTTGCTTCTAACTTCAACAGTTACAAAATCTCATCACGAGCTCAATTCTTTTTATATAACATCATCATTTTCACTTAGATACTCGAGGAATTCATAGCCAACATCTATAAAACTAGAACAGGCTCTTGGATCACTGAAGAGTTGCGCGATTTCATATGGTCGCTGACAGTAAGCGTTTTTGCCATTGGTGGTATGATTGGCGGCATATCAGGTGGTATGGTTGCCAATTGGTGTGGTCGAAAAACTGGCCTAGTGCTCAACAACTCATTGGCCGTTTTAGGTGTCACACTGATGAGCTCGAGCCATTTGATACAAAGTATCGAGTGTTTAATTTTAGGCAGATTTTTTATTGGAATCAACTGTGGAATTAAGTAAGTAGATATATGCATCACTTACCTCGGAATTTACTTCGTGAGTCGCTACACTAACGTTAACACATACACATTGACATTTTTCTCCTTCAATTTTCTTCATAAACTCACAGTACTGGTATGATTATATTCTGTTACAATGATCCTTTGTATGAGTGAATAAGTCTTATTCGATTCATAACAAATCCTGATCTCGATGTTCTCCCTGATTAGCTCTCGTGCCAATGTATTTGACCGAGATATCGACATTGAATCTAAGAGGAGCTCTAGGTTGGTATATAAAAGAGTTTATTCAATTCAATCTTCACCAAATTTGTTCATGACTTCTAAATTATAATCATATCAATTGGGAACTCAGGTACTGTTAGTCAACTAGGAGTGACCATTGGCCTATTGTTGTCGCAGGTGCTCGGACTGAAGCAAATCTTAGGTACAAAAGAAGGATGGCCCTTCTTATTTGGTGTAGCCTTTATACCAGCCTTATTACAGTTGCTCATGTTACCGTTTTGTCCCGAAAGTCCACGTTATTTGCTCATTAGTCGAGGTCGGGTGCGCGACGCAAGACAGGGTAAGCGATAATCACGTTTTTCATAAATATCAATATAAATGATCTACTACATAATATATTGCAGAGAACTGAAACCGTACAAAATGTCTCTCTATCTAGCTTTAAAACGTCTTCGAAATTGCTCCGACATTGAAGATGATATGGAAGAAATGCGAGCTGAAGAGAGAGCTCAACAATCAGAGGCCAAGGTGAGCCAATCATTCAGTATCAAGATTTAGCGTCTCTTAAGAGTATCTACTGACCGCTTTTTTCGCCATTGCTTTCTTATTTATATCTTGGCACCATCGAAATAGATATCAATGTTGGAGCTTATAAAAAGCAAATTATTGAGGGCGCCCTTAATTATTGGCATCGTCATGCAACTATCACAACAGTTATCAGGAATCAATGCAATTTTTTACTACTCGACAGACATATTTTTATCGGCCGAAGTTCCCGAAGATTATGCCGTGTATTCTACTATTGGAGTCGGTGTTGTAATGGTCTTGATGACTTTAGTTTCTATCCTTCTGATGGATAGGTTGGGTCGTCGAACTTTGCATTTACACGGTCTAGCCGGCATGTTTTTGGCCAGTATTTTTTTAACAATTTCTCTACTCGTTAAAGTAAGTTCAACTCACACTAGATTAGGATATTTTAAAGAAGAGCAACTCAATAATCGTTATCATTTTTACAATCATCCCAGTTTTTGTACGAATGGATGAAGTATATAAGTGTTATCAGTGTTTTGTTCTATGTACTATTTTTTGCTGTTGGTCCTGGCTCTATTCCCTGGATGATAACATCCGAGTTGTTCTCACAAGGTCCGAGGCCGGCAGCAATGTCTATTGCTGTGCTAGTCAATTGGTCGACTAATTTTGCTGTCGGTCTAGCTTTTCCCATAATGAAGGTTTGTTTTGATTAGACATGTGTTTTTATGCTGAATTTTTTACCAATGTTTGATACATTTCTAAAGTTTTTGTTTTCATCCGGTCTTCACAGCGAGCCCTTCAGAGTTACCTGTTTCTTCCATTCACTGCATTCCTTGCAATATTTTGGACTTTCACTTATCACAAGGTAAGCTCTCGATTACCTTTGAACTAACCTTACCTAAGGAAGCATCAAATGTAAGATATTCATCTAATGCTCACTATATTTAAATTGTCTTTAGGTTCCTGAAACTAAGAATCGTACATTCGAAGAGGTCGCTGCGTTGTTCAAGCCAGTACAATTGGTAACACTACCAGCCGTGAATTACGGTTCTGCGCCGCTTGATGGTTCAATGGCTCCAGCAACCGCGAACAATTTCAATCTTATCACGAACAATGTGATTCCACCCGCCGGTGTTGTGATGAATTCCGGACATTTGGTCAAGGCTGGAGAGATTCAGCCTCACGAAATGGTGGCAACTTCACCGTACTTGCTCAACAATGCTGAAATGCATAGTAACAATGGTAATATTATTATGGCAGCAGCACCTCGGTGTATGGGCCATCATCACGACCACCAGCTATCTTCTGTCAATAATTACAATAATACTATAGATTCTTCTAGCAGTGCTATAGGCCATCGCCCTAGTAATGGCCAATTTTCGCCAAATCAGTGCCACATTCTTACTCACTCGTCCACTGACAACTCAACTGCTGCCATAGTTCCTAGTGGTGGGATTGTAAATCCTATGGCCAACAACTATAATACCAACACTCACGTGCTCACTTGTAGAATATCTCAGCACCCTGTTAACACATCACGACACTTTTTCTATCAAGACAACTCTCAACTGAATTCTCCTGTAATGTCTGATAATTTTACAAAGCCACGCTCACATGCTCAACTAAATCACGTTCATCCTATACATGACGATACAACTATTGTTACAACTCACCATGATAACGACAAATCTCGTTATAATTGTGACAACTATTCACACGCTCATAAAACTGACCATCTTATTTCCACATCGACTCGTCCATCATGCAACAACACCACAACATTCATCAGTAGGCACGCTCCAATGACGGCCACAGCAGTCGTGTTAGCCGATGCCGATGATGGGAGACTTCAGGATAGATCTCGAACGCTCAAGAATAACGAATCTACCAGTCCAAGATTTGTCAACACAGCTTGCCTGTATCAATCCAGCGGCAATTTGCATAGTGCGTCGAATAGTTACTACGTGACGACTGCGCAATCGGACATCTCTATTGTATGATCCTCTACAATTAAATATCATAATTGCGAATTCCCTATGCTCGAGCCGAATAGTCTTCGGTTCCTCGTTTTTACCTGGGTTGCTCCCACTTTCTAGTCTGGTGAGTTGAGTAGGGTCGATTTAATCATCTTGGTTACTATCTGAAGTTTCGCAAGAGATCTAGCAATCCAGCACCAATATAGAATAGCCAACACTTGATGTCACTCAAGAATAGTGATATGCCACAACCTTCAATTTCGCTTACCTTCATTAATTAATTATTAATGATTTTGGGAATCTCATACGTGTCAGCATGACATGGGTCTTCGATGGTTGATTTCGTTAGAATAAGATGGCGTTTTGTTCAGATTCAGATGCATTGAAGATTGGGCGACTTTTTCATTTGTTCATGATTGGATCACTTTGATGGGGTTTTGGAATAGAACGAGTGGTTGAAATACAGGCGAAAATCTTCAAAAACTGACGAAGTTGATAGTTAAGTTGATCTTAGCTCGTGAAACTAACAGGTGACATAATCCTAGCTAATTTCGAGTCGTACAAGAGGATGAGCCGATGCAGTCTGTCCAACTCGATGTGTCTCACATGAAAGAAAACTATAAGCACATTTGCTTCTTCACTGATGAGTCCAAGAAGATTGTTGCCAACTCTGCTTTAGTTGAACGTGTCAAAAAGTGCGACTAACAAGGAGATTGCAATAGATTGTACACATGAGAAGGTGACAGCGTCCAACCTATTGGTCTCATCTTAGTGATGCATCGTGACTGGGAAGCATGAATAGACTGTCAACCTCGAGCGTATCATGAGGGTCTAAGCTGTACGTGAAGACTCCAGAATGAGCTAAAGGGTGCCAAAGACATAGTTTCCAAAAAACATAAAAGGGTGACAAGATTCCAATCGGTTTGAACAAAAAGAAAATACAAGTCAGCTGTATCTGAAGTTCCAAGCGGCGTTTTTTGACGTACGGGCGACTTTGGTCGTTCATCCAAAGAGTAAAATCTTGGAACAACACCACACCCTCATTATTGTGACGATTGTAGGATCCACAGGCTCTTGTAGAAATTTATGCCTGAATAGATAAAATCTTCGAGAGTAAAATTGTTTATGGACATATAAATCTTATAATCTTATAATTAGTGTGATTTACAACGTACAAATTTGGCAGTAATACAAAATGAACGATAATTTCACTAACAATCCTTTAAGAGAATATTAATAACGTTGCCTCTTGGCACAAGGTTCGTCTGATGATAAGTTAGAGTGCTTGGTTTGACTACTATAAGGTGTGGCACATCCTGGAACCATCGTTTGAAGTGAAGCAGCAACCAAGACCACCTTCAATCTTCTTTCATATGAAACAGCAGAATATGAGAGTTCGGGAGATGGCAATTGTTGACCACCAGTGAAATAGTAGATTGAGCGAGGAGTTCGTTTTCAGCTTCCCATGGCAGGATGATTTTCAAGTTAGGACCTCCGTGAAATTATATGTGTTGTTGAAGAAAGGTGTTGGCCGAATGGAGATGCTGAAATGACAATCATTTTATGCGGTATCAATTCTAATGCTGGATAAATTTGTCGAAAATGTAGACGCGCTTTTCGTTTACTAGACTCGTTAGTTGACGCGTTTTGATCGGCAAAAATAATTATTACACTCAAAATACGGCTTGTTCATTATCACCTGGTCAAGTAGACTATGGCCTCTTAGTCAAAGGTGTTCGGACGTGACTAGTACCGAGAGCGAACGAAAAATGGACCTAGGGATATAACCTCGCGGCGGATCTTCGAGAGTAGAACTAGATTGTATAAATGCATCAATAATTCTATCAGAGCGCAAACGATTACGGGACAAGATGAGCATTGCCCGCGTCACGCGATAGACAGACGACAAGAAAGCAATGATATCCCACTGGAGAACAATGATCATTGATTGTGACATTGATCGCAATCTACATAACTGACAATGGACACCTCTCAAGGGTGGGTTTTCTTTTGGGCATCATGCTTAATCTTGCTACTCTTTGCCTGCTGCATATGCTGGATATTCATGTCGTTGATATCGACGTGTCTAGTCAACAAGATCACGAAGCATGAGATATCTGAAGCGACATTCGTGGTGTCAGACACAATAAATGTGAGTCAAATGGAGGTGTTGCGAAATGGTACGACTCTGAAAGATTTTGTCATACAGACTCTTAAGATGCCGGCGAGCTTAGTTGCAGAGCCAGTCGAGAGACCATGTCAGCTGTGTCCAGCACTGACAATTGTAGACACTGGGGAAATTTTGGACTGATTTACGAAACGTTATTTTATTAGATTCGACGATTATTTTGAGGCCATAACTAATCTTCTATCGCGCTCTTCCGCAACGCTGAGTCTCACACCCTTGCCCTTGGGCAAAGAAATGTAAGGCTCGTTGCCTTTTCC
Organism: Fragariocoptes setiger; assembly: GCA_019968535.1. Taxonomy (NCBI): domain Eukaryota; kingdom Metazoa; phylum Arthropoda; class Arachnida; order Trombidiformes; family Phytoptidae; genus Fragariocoptes; species Fragariocoptes setiger. The sequence goes on along the minus strand of JAIFTH010000156.1, from coordinate 43,055 downwards.
AATGACAAATATGTAGTTGATCCTGATGGTGGTAAGAGGAATTGAAAGACAGCAAATAAAGCTCATCAGTATCGATAATGAGAACAGCCATATGGGATTTAAGTCGAATACAACTCAGGAAGACTAATCGTTGAAACCCATCGACTATTCTGTCGTCGTGAACGAATGGATCTGTTTTCATCATATCACGAACCACAGCGACTATAGACTGGACCTAATTCTTACCTAGTGGCGAACGTGTGTCCCTGGGAGTCTTTCACGTGAACAATGTCGAAACTACCCGGGTGACGCTCACGAGATATTATCGTTCCAATACGACCCAAGTTGTGACCACCTGTCACCATACACATGTTGCCCGTCTCAAACTTGATAAAGTTCAAGATTTTGCTTGTGGCAATTTCGAAACGAATTGTGTCGTGCACTTTGATCAATGGATCGGGATAACGTATGGTACGGCCGTCGTGGGTCACCAAGTAGGGAACGCCCTTGGGGCCAGTGCCAACTCGCTTGACACGACACAATTTATAAGAGGCCTCCTCGGGGCTTATTCTGTGCAGAGCGAAACGACCCTTGACGTCGTACAGGATACGGAAAAATTCCTTCGTTTTTTCTATGGAAACGACATCTGTAGAGTGTGGGTCAATAGAAATCATTAAGTTAGTCGATATATTCATACAATGAGGATGTGGCTCTTTTGGGTAATGCTCAATTGATAGGGAAGTTTTGCGCTTTCTACGACGCATCACCTCAAGCAAGCGGGCGACCGAAAGAGCCCTCGTATGCTTTAGGCTCAAAATTGAGTGTGCACTATGCAATCATGTCCACGCTTCTTCGATAAATGAGCCGCCGTCTTGAGTGCTAAGCAATCAAACATACCCATAAAACCTGTTGGGTACGTGCTGTCGGTTCTGACTTTGCCGTCCACTTTAATGGTGCGCTGCATTACAATTTTCGTTACCTCGGTACGTGTCAGTGCGTATTTTAAACGATTTCTCAACATTATGATCAATGGCAACGACTCGCGTAGCTTGTGAGGACCAGGCGATGGTCGGGGAGCGTAAACACCGCCCAATTTATCCAACATCCATGCTTTGGGCGCGACAACGCGCTTCAGATGCTTCTTGGGACCGCGAACCTACGCGTGGTGAGTGGATGGATGGAGAATATCGAAAAGGTTAGATAAATTTCGCCCGAGATAAGAGACGACACACCAAACATGACCAGTGAGTTTGCATGCTACCCATTCGGAAAGCCAATACGTACCATGTTAGCGGGTCAGACTATCGCGAGGGGTCAAATAGAGTGATCGGAGGTCCTGAACAATTGTGAAATTATTGTTTCATCAATAATAAACCTGAACCTCAATTTCATAAGGTGACGGCTAGCACAATCCAGCTCTACATTGGCGACACGCACACACATGCCGCCGGCTCGAAGCGATTCCGATCAGTTTGCCACAGAATGTAGCCTTTAAAGCGCGCGCAATATAAAAGTTAGATTCGTTTGTGATGATTGTAGAACAAGCTTGTTTGCACAAGATGAACAAAAGGTGCTGTTTTTATTTTTTTCAAGTCAAGACAAAGCTTTGAATCACCTAACAACACACCGTTCGGCACCTGTCAATGCGGTGAGCGAAGAAAACGTCTTTGCAGAGGAGGAAGTTTTCCTATTGCATCAAGTTAGCTCACGAGAGATCATATCTTCTGCAATAACCTGCTATAGAGAAAGAGAGACGCCCGGAAACCGCCAATAGCAACGGTGTCGCCAATTCCGTGCATAGCTTCACTACAATAAAGCTGTTAAATTAGCTAGTTTAGTGCATGGCGCACCCGAACCAATTGCAATCAATAGTCTGCGTGTGAGTTTGTGTGTGCGTGCTCTATGCTTGAGTGTGCTTGCATGAAGTTCACACAAGCATTAAGGTCGATCAATCACACATATTCGAAAGAAATGTCGATAATGCCGCTATGAATCATGCATGAGCTAGACTACTAGACCAAAGCAAAAGAGAGGCGTTATTGCTAGGTAATCATGATAATAAAAGTAATAATCTGTCAAGGTCGCCACCGAGCGTGCAACATTGCAGATTGTGTTCGCGCGATGGAACTATAAAACATAACTATATAGTTAATAGTTGGTCGCAACCGTTGTTGTTTGTTTAGCATAATTTTCAAACATTGCGCTGCATGCTAGTGCGCAGCCGCAGGGCAACGAATTCACCACAGAGCTGCTTCACCGTGACGTGAAACAGTTGCAACTACCTGTGGACTCATTACACAGCGACAATTTAATTGATAATATTACTTATTTCTAAAAATCACTAAATTAGTATTAGAAAATTTTTCAAGATGCCCAAGTCAGTTAACGTAAGTGTGACGACGATGGACGCGGAGCTGGAATTTGCCATCCAGCCTACTACCACCGGCAAACAGTTATTCGATCAAGTCGTCAAAACGATTGGCTTACGCGAGATTTGGTTTTTTGGCCTCCAGTATGTTGATAGCAAAGGTTATCAAACCTGGCTCAAGCTCAACAAAAAAGTCCTCTCTCAGGACGTGAAACGCGAGAACCCGCTAGTATTCAGATTTCGTGCCAAGTTTTTCCCCGAAGATGCTGCGGAAGAGATTATACAAGAAATTACTTTGAGATTATTCTACTTACAGGTGAAGAATGCGATATTAAGCGATGAGATCTATTGTGCCCCTGAGGCATCAGTTTTACTTGCGTCCTACGCTGTGCAGGCAAAACACGGGGACTACAATCCCGATATACATAACCAACGCGATTTTCTTGCCAATGACCGTTTATTGCCACAAAGAGTTTATGATCAACACAAACTAACGAGAGCGCAATGGGAGGAACGCATCAAGTCGTGGTGGTCGGAGCACAAAGGACTCCCGCGCGAAGATGCGATGCTGGAATACTTTAAAATCGCGCAGGATCTGGAGATGTATGGCGTGAATTATTTTGAAATTAAAAACAAGAAGGGCACCGATCTTTGGTTGGGCGTCGACGCGCTCGGCCTGAATATATACGAAAAGGACGACAAGCTGACCCCTAAGATAGGATTCCCATGGAGCGAGATAAGGAACATTTCGTTCAACGATCGTCGATTTGTCATAAAACCAATTGACAAGAAGGCGCCCGATTTTGTTTTCATCGCCCCGCGTTTGCGGATCAACAAGCGCATCCTCGCGCTATGCATGGGTAATCACGAGCTCTATATGCGTAGGAGGAAGCCCGACACAATCGAGGTGCAACAAATGAAGGCGCAAGCAAAAGAAGAGCGTCAACTTAAGCAACAAGAGCGAGAGAAGCTCAAACGCGAGATCGCCGCGCGCGAGGCCGCAGAAAAACGAACGAATGAATACGCCGAGCGGTTGCGGCAAGTCCAAGAGGAGATGGATCGTCGTCACAATGAACTTAAAGAAGCCCAAATCATCATCAGGCGATTGGAGGAGCGTCTCAGGGAGATCCAATTGGCCAAAGAAGAATCTGAAAGCAAGCAGAATGAGCTCCAAGCCATGATGAGCCGTCTCGAACAATCACAAATGATGGAATCAGAGGAGCGTCAGAAATTAGAAGACGCTATCAGGGTTAAACAGGAAGAAGTGCAACGGTTCCAAGAGGTGGTCGCCGCTAAAGACGAACATTCTAAAAGACTGCAAGAAGAGGTTGAAGCTGCACGTCGACGCCAAGAAGATGCGGCCGCCGCATTCATCGAGGCTACGACCCCGGCACACCACCATGTGCGCGAAAACGAACATGATGAGCACGATGAGATGGTTACGAACAACGGTGCGCTTGGTGCTGATCTTGGCGGTGACAGCGACAGTGCCAAAGATGTGCCACGCCCTGAAGAAGCTCGGGAAACTGAAATCAGCAAGAAAAAGAACATTCAGGAGCAATTGCAGCAGCTTAGCAAAGATTTAGAGTCAGCTAAAGATGAAACTAAGGTGACCAAGAATGATAGATTGCACAAGAAGAATGTCGAGGAAGGGCGCGACAAATACAAAACATTACGCGAAATACGCAAAGGCAACACTAAAAGGAGAGTCGACCAATTTGAGAATATGTAATTTTCAAAATCAGGCACACACTTACTTATTCAAACACAATAAAATTTAATACACACTTTTTAGTCGTTCAGGACAAAAGACCAAGCTTCCAGGTGCTTTTACTAGGGCCATTCTCTTTGCTGGCATCCTTCGTTTGTTTGTTTCTTTTCTCAATCAACTTTTTCTCGCGCTCTAAATCAGCACGCATCTCTCGAATTTTTTTCTTCAATAAATTGCGATCTTTCGGATTGATCACACCGAGACCCTTAAGAACGGTCGAATCCAGCTGAATGAGTCCACGACCGTTCACGTTGCGATCCTCAAATTTTGATATGTACTGATCAAGTCCGAGCGCCAGCAACCAAGTGGACACTTGTGTTGTCGTCCATTCGTACACTGGCTTCTCGTGCCACTCGCCCGTCTGATACGGCGCCTGACTGTTAGGATCGATGGGCGCCAAGTTGGACGTGCTAGTGGGGGCCGGTACAACCGACGACAATGAAGATTTTGGTGTAGGCTGGTCATAGACGGAACCAACGGCGGTGGGAACTTTGACGGCATTCGGTTGCGGGGTCAAACTGTTGAGCGAGACCGAAGACGGATAAGAATTGACTGAATCAGCCGGCGACGGTTGATGATGCTGAAGTGTTGCTGTGGTCAAGATAGAGTGAATAGAATTTCTATTGTTTTTATCATCATTATTATTGACTGAAGGACCATGTTGAGATTCTGTGAAGTGTGCCAATGAGGCCGGCCTAGGCCCCGGATTGCTATTGTTCTTGTTCACTATTGTATTATGTCTAGGTTGAACCAACGGTGCGATCCCCTTCTTGTGTTGTTGCTGTGGTTGATCAATGCTTTGCGCACAGCAACCAAATAAGGGGTTTAGTGGCTGGTGACTAACTGTAGCGACTCTGGCGGCAGTATCCTGAAAAGTTGCCGCCGAATCTGTCGATAAATTGTCAAGATCGAGCTGTCGCTGAATGATGGATAAAAATCTTTGTCGGATTTGCTGATTTGATTCGGGTTTCAGTGCAAAATCAGACAAAATATCACTGAGACATTGATCCGCGTTGAACATGAATGATGATTTGTTCAGTGGATGACCAGATTGATTGTTTGATGTCAGTGACATCATAGAAGAAGATTGGACGTACGAGTCGGAGCTCGAGCTGTTCAGCTGGAGGCGTTGTTTAACAGTGGCCACAAATTGACTGAGCTCGCATTCGATCTCCTCAATTTTTTGCTGATAAATTTGCTCGCGTCGATTGAAACTTTGTTCGCGCTGTTGTAACTCTTTGATTATCTTTTTAGCTCGATGATACTTCTTTTCCAACAACTGGCCGGATTCACCCGTTTCAGCCAACGATTTCTCATACTGGTCCAGTTTACATTGCATTTCGTTTATTCGTTGCTCTTGATCGTTACATTTGGCTTGGTTAGCGCGGAGCTGTTCGTTGAGACTGTTGACTTGAGTTTCTCCCGCACTCCGTGTTTTCTCTAATTCTTTGGCAAGTTGATAATATTGGCATTGTAGTTCTCTCAAATTGTTCTCAAGTATCAATTTAAGCTGCGCTTCCTGTTCTAGCAACTCGATGTGCTTATTGTTCGTTTGTGCTTGCTGCTCACTAAATATTGCATGTTGTGATGTTGGAACGGTGCTGTTGTCGGACACATTCTTTGTTTGTAACGCCATATCATCGACTGTTGAGTGTGAGACACATGAATATTGATCATCAACAAGGGAAGTTATAAAGAACAGAGAAAATAAGTAATTAGTGAAAGTTCATTCAATAAAGAGTTGACTCTATCAAACCATGTAGTAGTGTGAAATAACATCATAAACAAAAACAATGACAAGTTCTGATTGCCACAAACAAAAGTGCATACAATAGAGCGTGGGATAACCGCATCTGGGAAGCCTCATGGTCACTAGATATAATAACAAACGAAAAAACAAACAACATAATTCGTCAGTAGTTGGCATCAAGTTGCCACTCTACTGGTTAGAAAGCCTAAGTGGTTAGCATTTTTGGCATTAGTTCAAAGATAGAGGTCAGCTACTATGAAGCTAGACTTGCTGTGTAGGCTCAAAAGCAAGATTAGCTGTCAGTTTCATTTGATTGCTGCTGCTGTCACCGTATCGATGAATGTTTGAATCATAATCATTCAGGCATATAACATGGACCAGCTGACTGAACAACAATAATGGTTAATGTGATGATCATCGACTTATGAAAAGCAGTTTCATCTACCAGGTGATAGCGACAATTGTCGAATCGTCATCCACAACTGTGTTAGCTCATTCGAGGCTGAGAAAAAAATCTCAATGTACAATCTCATTCTAATTTGAGCGATGAATCTTTTTCTGGCATGAAATCATCGTATTAAAATGTGAGTAACACGTTATGAAAGCTAAATCATCAAAGCCTGCCGGATTGGAAAAATTTATAAATTGAGCCACACTCACAAACATACAGAAATATAGCACACCTTGATAGAGCGGACGCCCACGCGAGCTTTATTCAGCGCGCGCGCGTTCAATGAACACAAGTGATGAAAGAGCTATGAACTAAGCAGGCAACCAGATTGCCAGATATGAGCTCAACGCTAACTTAAAGCTCTATGAGTGAGTCCGACTTGACAGACAGAGGATGCCTTTTAAGGAGACTTTGAACCAGCGTCAAGAGCGAGAGAGAGAGAGAGCGTCGTCGTCGCTATGATTGTCGTCTCTATCGCGATGGTTGTGGCGCGTTCATATTGCTCGATGAGAGCACGCTAAATATCAGGTGTTTGCTAAAGTGAGAGTCAAGTTCAATTTTCAATGTCTTGATTTGTCGCTGCTATATCCATGAACACAGTAAACAGCTAGATAGGCAGATAGAATTAGCGAAAGGCTAACAGCATCAAATAGTGTGACTCACTATTTATACAAACACTTTCACGCACACCGACTTGCACAAGGACAATGTCAACGCACACGCTCGACAAACAACAACAGGTAGATGAATTGGATTGAGATTTCTTGCACACCTGAAAGCTACAAGAGCTTATGAGTGCTCGTAGTAAGAGCAGAGTGCGTGCACACTAGCTGGCCACACACACACACCTTTATCAAGCTAACACTGAATAGGCTGAGCAGCCATAATACCTGTTACTCGTGCTGGCTATGCTAGCAACAACGCCAACAACAATAACAAGTGCAGTGAGTCTACAATATCTTTGAGCTCCCGTTGAGCGTATGTTAAGTCGATCTGTCGGTCCATCAAGGGATCGAAACTCAAGGGTTCGTTGTCAATCCCAATTGAGATCCATTTTAGACAATAGATAATTTTTTATTTTAGAAAAGCTATGGAATATCCACAACAGTGGTAGCGAGAGATAGAGAGCACCGAATAACAGTCACTGTTTGATAGCTGAAACGAAAATGACATTCAGAGAGGCACAAAATGTGTCACCCTCCGCTTTCCTCAGAATTGTGTCGATAAACAACAACAACAGTGGCGATTATAATCATCAGTGGTCAATGCAGAGGTCGACCAGTGTAAGATCGTCGTGCAATTATAACCTACGACAATATCGCAACAGAAACGAACATTATTTCGCCATCAAAAACAACCACAGTGATTCAAATACAACCTCAATCAACAACGATAACCGTTTGACATTATCTGAAAAGAAAGTTTATAATTTAACACCTAGCAAATCTATTGCACAAGTGCACCCTAAAATGAGAACAACACTAACACGATCGACAATAGTGACTAAGATTGCCACGATAATAACGCTGTGTTTGTTGCTCATCAACGTTGCATCGTTAATTCAAGCTCAAGACCCTACTGTTGTGTTGAAAGATATTGTGCCTAATAATAATAGTAGCACTGACGACGAAACGAATATAGACAATCTAGTCAAAGATGCATTCGATAGGCCGCCGATGTTGGCGACGTCTCCGTTAGATGCCAGCGTCACAAGTCCAACCACAACATCGATCGGTGCACCGGCAATTCCATCATCGCCGCCAACGCCGACACCTTTCGACAGCACTGCCGACTCACCTGCTCCGATAGAGCCCGACAACGGCAGCGTTCTCATTCATAACACCCGAGCGTTGGGTGGCGTGTCGCCGGTGCGCAACGAATCACGCGAAAAGGTGCTTGAAGTGGTCCGTCAGGCGCACCAGAATCTGCTCGAATCGGTTATTGTGACGAACAAAACACGCGCCTTCTTGTCTTGCGAAACCGGCGAAATGATTGTCAAGATGAACTTCACCGAACCGTTCGCCGGAGTGGCGTACGCCGACTACGATCGTTCATCGCCATGTCGCTTCTACGGTGACAGCGGCACCTATTACGAGATGCGCTTGCCGCTGAAAGGGTGCGGTACGCGCCAAGAGGCGCCGCGTTTGTTCATCAACAACATCATTGTACGCTTCCATCGGACGCTCGAGCTAGAAGAGGACGAAATCAAAACGATTGTGTGTCGGTATCCACCGCCACAAGCTGCACCACCGCCTCCGCCACCGCGTGGACCTCCCGAGAAAATTGTCGAGCTGCCACCCGAGCCTGCCAAATTGGTGCGCTACGAGCCACTGTTCATGATTGCAGGTCTGCTGTTTTTCACACTCTTATTGCTCGGCTTCGGCGCCGGCTCGTACGCTGTGCGAAAGCGAACCATCACACCGGTGCATGTGCTCAAACCGTCCATACCACCTGTCGATCACAACTATTTCGACACCTACTTAGACACACAATCAATTGTGGACACGAAGGATTTGACCACTTTGCACAAAGCGACACACGCTTTTGCACCGGTGCCAGCGCAAATCGACACGAAAATACTCAGTGAGACGTACGTGACAACGTTGCACGAAATTGACACCGTCGATCAAACCATACATAACAAGGAGGTGCAACTGTATCGTGCGCCCCAGTTGGATGTACAAACCGTGGATGACGCGTACTTGACCAACGTTGACGATGTTGAAATTGAAGATCTACAAACAACGCACAAACGATCCCTCATGTTGGCACCGCGACCTAAATTGGAGATCAAAAATATCGAGCAAACATTCATCACCAACGTACACGAGATTGACGAGACACAAGAAACGATTGGTCGCAAGCAAACACGACGTCTCAGACCAGCGTCGACAGGATCTATCTCAGAATCATCGGGATACGGAGATCGAGACGACTATTATCGCACCGAAACATTGGAACATTACGTGCACAATATTGACGACGACGTGAGTGAACAGCTAGATGATTGTTCACAAAGCAAAGCGACAAATTTAAGCACTAAACAATTGAATAAGTGCTATCAATCAATTGTAGAAACTATTGAACAGATTATGATCGATGAAACGTCAACGTCACAATCAAAGAACACAATAGATGTGTCAAACAGGCGCGAGTATGAGTCAAAATTTGGCCAATTAAGACAGTACATGGAACAAATTGAGCGCGACCAACGAGTATCATTGTACTATATGTTGACTACTGACGATACATTCAAAAATCTGGTCCTGGAATCGAGCGACGAGCGTTCAATTCGAGACAAATTACGTCACAATCCGCTCTACAAGAACAGATTAACATCTGAAACGTGGAACGCATTCACCGAGAGTCTTGTTTACGCGTGGCATTCGCAAGAGACCATCGCCAGGGAGCCGGAAAGATTAACAACGCATCAGCGTGTAACAGGCCGACGTGACAATAATCAATTGGCCAGTGAACAACAATGGAAACGTTACGAAAGTAGCAGTGCGAATGTTGCTAGTCGCAACACCGACCATTACGGTGACGATAACGATCCAATGTCAAGTATGGCGCCCGACGATCGTGTTCATTTGTGGTCTGAGCAGCATCATCAAGTGGAGGAGCGTCAATACGAAGATCACAACAGCAGTGGAAAGCGTAGTCGACGACGCCGACGCCACCAAGCGTCGCCATCGGTGCTATCAAATCCACCTGACGAATCTTTGGCCTCGTCCGACGATGGTCATAGTTATGGCGGTGTTCACGGTCATGAAAATGATGCTTATTATGATACGGCAGCCGTGTCGAACACTCTCGAATATGAAGATCATCACACTGCCCATCGTTCGTACAATCGTTCTTATCGCTAGCTTTTTGTCGTACTGCTTCCTTGTGGCCTTTTGTCTTTTATGACACACACACGCCTCGAGCAAACGAGTCTTGACAAACAAACTTAAATGACTTGAAAGGCAACATAAACACCCGCTCCAAACGTCCATGTAAATATAAAGATGCGAATCAGTTTCCTCAACTATACAGAAATCAATTTCGTGTGTAAACAAGCGTAACAAAACTAAATGTGAAAAAAGACCCTATTTTTCTCCATGTTGGCATTATGCGGTGGTAAAGAAAAAAGAAAGAAAGTCCATATAATGCCACCAGAAATGATTTGTAAATTTGAGACCCACCTGTTGAGTTGTGTTGCTGTAGTTGTGGCTGTTGCTGACCAGAAGTTTCTTCCTGCGAGTCTGGCCCGTTGACTTGTCCTTGCTCTAGCAACTTCTCAAGCTCATACTCGGCCGATGCAACGGCTGGATTCACATCATCGTTCGTTCGGTCGTAATCTTCGCTTGCGTGGGTGCTGAATATCCTTATCGGTGCATGACTGAATTTGACTGCTCGCTGTTTGCGTGCTTCCACTGCCCCTTTTTTCCTGACGCCATCGCATTTGTTATCTTTGACACTGTCGTCATCGTCGTCGTTGGCATGGTCGTCATCATCATCTTCATCTGACGGTGGCAGGCCCGGTATTTCTGTGTAATAATGACCGTCTGTCAAGATGTAATATTCAACATTGTCAATGACAACACGTTGGTAACTGTCATGATTGTGTGCATCTAGTTCATCTACAGCCGATTCCGCTTTGTGTTCGTCTACCGCAACTGGCTCACTACAGTCGTCCAACAATTCGATACTGACTGATGTTGCTGCGTTAGAATTGTTATTATTAGCGTCGTTGATGACGGCTCCGCTGTTGTTGGTGTGGTTAGTCGTATGAAGTGGTTTTTTAGAAGCTATAAGTTGCTGGCTATTGTCGTCCAGTTCTTGAACGACAACTGTTGCAATGGGCCGGTTAGTATTAGAACCATTTTGAGGTTCTAATTTTGATTTGACACTCAATTCAGAGCAATCGTTTTTAACCATGGTTTCGTTTACTTTAGCAGCATCTACACCTTTGTGTGTGAAAGTTTCTGCGTCAGTGGAACCTTTGGCTGACCATTTGACACTTAGCAATTTCTGGGCCTCTTCTTCGGTCATCATTTCGACATCCTGGAAGCAGCGCTCGAAATCGAGTGGGTCTGGAATGCTGCTCATATCGTGTATACAATCGTCTAGACCTTTGATAATAGAAACCTGGGACAGTTCCTGTTGAGCACCATCGGCTATCTCGAGCACAATCTTGTCGAGTAGATCCTTTGATGGAGCCGAGCTAGGTGGATGTTGCTGCGGTTGCTGTGGGGCGTGGCTCTTTTTTTGATCCTGATACGGATCTGTGGTAGCCGAAGCTTGAGATTGGACGCTTATTTTGGCGCCCACAATATCGGGCTTGCTGCAGGCACGTGTGACAGCTTGCTGGCGATTAGCTATTGTGGATGGACGTGACAACATAGGTGGGGCCAAACGCGGTGATGGCTTTGGAACTGATGCATGTGTATTTCCACTTCTCACGGATGTGTTTATGTTAGATTCAGCGGCGCTAGATGCCATTTTGGTAGATGTAGTGCGGGACACATTGTTTGTGCACCCAATGTTGCTGTTGTTGTGGTTGGTGCCGACTCTTAATTTATTGCGCCCAAAAGTCTCAATGGCCGGATTGATCTTTTTACCATTGGAATTGTCACTTGACAGGCGTTCAAATATTGCCTTAGCATTGTTGAATCGTGACACTCGACTGGCAGTTCTATTCAAGCCTTTTGATGACGCCGAAGGAGATGATACCCCAACAGAGTTATCTGCTTTGCTGGACGTACTAGCGCGATCAATTGAAGGCGATCGACGGCGTCCGACATCGCGTGTGGGTGTCAGGCGCTCACTGTTTGATGTTGCTTGGTTCGAAAGTGGCAGTCGTAATTTTTTGCCGTCGCTGTGATTGTTCTGTGGTAAACCGTTCAACATTCGCGGATGAGGTCGTGTGATCGATTGGCGCGGTGATTCGGTTGAAGTTACAACGGTCGTATTTGAGGCTGACGTAGATGTCGATGAGCACAATGAATTGGACGAAGTCGATGATGACAGTGATGATGATGAAATGGACTGCTTGATATTACATTCGTTTTTTTTCAAATCATTACACAATGTTGTGGTAACTGTTTGTTTTTGGCATCGATTTGCACCACCAATGATAGAAACATTTGGATTGCTTGATTGTACAGAGCGACAAGTCTTAGCAGACAAATTCACATGGGGCATTACTCGTCGGGACGATGTAGATGATAAGTTCTGCGTTGACGATGCTGTCAATGTCTTGATAGGGCTTGATATCGCTCGACGAGCTGTAGGAGTATTAATTGTGTTACTTTTGAGATTCAACGGCGATCGTTGCATGGCACCAGCACCTGAAGTGGTAGTGGTGTTGTTCAAGCGCGATTTATTGCTTTGTGAATGTGTAGCTAGTGACGGATTTGAGGCCGACAAAAGTAAACGCTTATTTTGGGCAGGTGCCATCGATTGAAATATTGTGGCCATGGCACTAACTTTGACGCCTAAATGGCGTTTGCCAATCGACGTCTTTGACTGATTGTTGGAACTACTGTCGTCGAGTTTCATCTTTTCGGGTGATAGATTTTCCTCTTGATGCTGCTTTTGTTGCTGTTGTAACGATATCAACGATTGTTGTGACTGCGGTCCAAAACTTGCCTCCGACAAGAGACATTCTGTTTGAGATTCATCTTTATTGTGATTTTCATTGTTCTCAGTGGCATTTTTATTTATGCTGGCCATAATATAATTCTCAGTTGTTTAGTTACGAAAATAAGTGACTATCGTGGTCTGTGTGTGCGTATGTATGCGTGAATAATTTCAATGATGCAATATAATATACCAGCAGTAATAATGATGATAATAGTGCTAGTAGTGGCAAGTAAAAGAATAGAAAATCTGGTGGCAGCTCAATACTGTTGTTGTTGTGACTATGTTATATGTGACTATTGACGAATACTTTGACAACACCAAAAACAAACTGTATTGTTTCTTGCGCAGATGTCACATGTCTCATGTGCTCTAAGTGATGAGGTAATACATTTGAATGAATGGACAAGAGGGATTGTAAGAGCGAGTGTGTTAGCGTTTCGGAAATATGTCTTGTCGTGGATGATTGAGGGAATAATTTCTCACAAATGATTAGCATGTCTTCAAAGGCTCACATGCATTTGTCGTAGATTGGGGATTAGTGAAATATGAATGGCAGTTTGAGATGAAAGTGCCTTGTGGAATGTATAATAAGTGTGGAAACATTCGCTTGGTTAGTTCGAACAAACATTGAATGCGATGCTTCATCACCATGTATTTTTACAAATATGTAATTCTAATTTAGGTTCGAATTTTGTGTGTCGCAAGTCCAACAATTTTCACTATCGATCTTGCGCATCGTAGTGGACACTCGAAACGGTAATATCAATAAGTCAAGTGGATGTTGATGTGGTGGTAGAAGCTGAAGCAATTGCAACAACAACAAAACACCGGACTAAAAACTAGTGTGCCTGACTAGTCAGCTGACAACAGCAAGTTGGGAGTGTGTGTTGCTCAATAGAGGACAACATGCAATGCTTAAGTTAAAGGTTTATATTGTGGCAAACGTTGAATGTTGTGGATGCTGGGCTCGCGCTCATGCTTGGGTTAGGTGCAATAACTGAAATGCTATTTCTCTTTCGCTCGTTGTCATACGCTTGGCCGAGCTTGAGTTTTGAATTGAAGCCGTCGCTGATAACGAGAGTTCGGTTGGCGCGTTTACGATGTTGCCCTCATAACGGTGCGCATACAATCTTCGCAGCAATTCACTTCAAGAATTGAGATTACAGAGCGAATAAGTCTATCCGCAGTAATCACAGTCGAGAAGACGCCCGCCGAAGATGTTGATGCGAGCTGAGATATAACGCTAACCGGCTGACCACCTGAAGTCAGGTTGTGAGTCTGGTAGGGTGAAAATGAGTCTGTGTGTGTGATTATGCTCTCATCTCTTGTTGCCCAGTCTCTAGTGCTCGACGCAAGCTCACAATGGTCGGCGGCATTGGCAATCCAAAGGCAATGAAGACCATCAGTGTGGAAAAGTCTCTTCGTCTCGTCCGAGTAAGATCTTATATAAAGCCAAGAATGTTAGTGAGTGTGTGCCTGTTTGTATGTGTGCCAGCGTGTGTTTTGTTAACATGGATAGGATAGCCTTTGCTGCTGTTGTTGCTGTTGCTGTTGCTGCTGCCGCTGCCGCTGCCGCCGCCGCCGTTAGTATTATTGTTGTATGAGCCTCGAAGTTGCCGCTCTGAATAAGAATCTGACTGTTGACAGTGCGTATGTTGATTGAGTCCGACGTCGTCGTCGTTGCCGAGCAAGGCGACCTCGATAGTTAATTGTTAGTGAGAAGAAGCCTAGCGAGTGTACGTCGAGAACAGAATGATGTAACGAAAGCGTTCGTCCACAGGGTACAACTGAAAGTAGCGTGACGAATGTATACGGTGTCCGTTTATGGTGTATCTGTTCGAACAATATATTCTCGTTTTCTTGGTTTAATGTATCGATGATTGCTCATGTGTAAATTTGTGAAGTAATAAAAAATTCATGACTAAAATGATAATAGTACGAAAATTATTTTCACGGGCACTGACCATCACCGATTACTGTGAATGCATAGTGGAAAGAAACACAAACAGCATCACAAGAGAAACTACGTACTACAGACAGCGAACAAAAACATATGATGCGTTAGTTATGCCCTTTATTTCGATTTCTTGTGCTGGCGCACACACCCCTTGACGTGCATGCTATGAGTCACGCGAAAGTGCACGCGTGCGTACGCTCATCGCGCTGGTCATTGACACGCGTCAGGGGTCCTACACTCTCTCGTGTCCTGCTTGCAATGTTCGCTGGCGCGCCTGCGAACAAGCAGGGCTCCTGCAACAATAACAGCATAAAGCAGAGACACACAGCTTACATTAGATATGCTTCGATGGATTAGAGCGCTGACGCAACAATAAAAAGTCCAGCACCGATGTTTGAACTCCGGAATTTTGGATCGAGGGAAACTGAGATTGATTAAACTTGATTAGTGCCAAATAATTCAAATCTTACCATCAGCTCCACAGTAAATATAATCGGACTGTTTGTAATTATATTTGATAGACTCAAACGTAGTACAACAGTCAAAAAATAGAGAGAGAGAGCCAGGTATGGTCGGGAGACCTAAGTCAAATATTTAGTCAGAGTTTGATTCAAAATAACTTCAACACGAATCTAATTCAAAGAAACACGATTGAACAAACACAGTTGTACGACAACTAAGTTAATCCTAAGATGACAGCAACAATTTTTATTTTTACCGTTCATCAAGGATCTTGAAATTTGTTTCCGCTGCACAATCATCAGTAATCTGTTCCTAGTGCTTCGTATTGTTTGTTCTCTGTATGTTGATAGCTGTTTTCGTTCTGAGCAAACGTACTGTATTTCCGTAATATTGTACCGGTGAATTGGATTGGTAAATTGATCGAAACTCAACTTCATAATCTGATGATATTTTTTCAATGAAAGAAACTTCACCACCAACTGAGGATTGTAAGATAAACGCCAAAGAGAGACATGTATCAGAAATGAGACTTGTCATTTTATTTTTCGAGTGAAAATTCGTGACTCTCTCAAATCTTCTATCATCGAAAATTCGATTGTTAACAATTCTATCCTTTCGGTCTGTTGTGTGAACGTCAATCAGCTCTTATTAAGGAACACAATCTGCGTTGGGGATTCAATAATTTCAGCCATAAGTAAACATCAACAAATGATTCTTGGAACCACGAAAATGATTGCGTGCATCGTCGTTGACTTATTAGAATCAGTAAATATAATCGAGTGGACTACTTCTGTGGCTATGTTTGCCAACAACAAGCATTCAATTGCACATAACTGAGTGCCGTGTTCAACCAGATCCAGGAGTATCGTGTTTCTGAAGTAGACAAGAGAGCATCTGTCGGTGTGACACGTGTAGCTCACTCGACTCTAAGTCACAACAGGTTAAGGTACCCTCCTTACGCACTCTTTGATCAAAATATCAGAAATTGAACGAACATATAAACAGTGTACCGCTTGCTCATTACCCAATGTAAAGGACAATAAAGAGGCGAAGGCAACAATAAAGTACTTGTATAGACAGGAGCATCCATTGAGCATTTATCGCTTAAAGGGAAAAAGAGAGATGGAGCAAGGGGTGTTGAAAGTATACTTGTGTACACAACGACTTCGCAAAAACTCCAGGCCTTGCAGGAGAAGTCTAATAAGATATTATAGTCAATAGTTGAGTGTAAACTCGTTTGTTCTCTCTCGCTTCTCTTATTTTAATGAGTTTGGTGTGTGCAATAGCAAATTTTGCGCAATTCAGAGTCTTTTACGCATGCCGACGTTTCGCCGTACGCATTAAGCCGCGCTATCGTCTTGCCAGTGATACGAAACTTACACACTTCGTCCAACTCAGGCAACATGAACAAACTTCGTTTACTTGACGGCCATTGAGTGCTGTTGTTCAACTGTTTGGCTTCTTTGTCGGCCGCAACGATGGCATAGAACTTGTTGCCACACTTGTCGAGATCGTTGCCGTACACTCGAACCACTTCTTCGAATTCACCGCCGCCCGGCTCCGTTTTGATGGTCAATATAAGCTCGGTGCGATTGTGAGGCTCTCGTTCAATGCTCTGGTCATCGCTACCTTCGTCATCGCTTCCACTCTCCACAACAGTACGCCGTTTTACTCTCAAAGTAGATGCTAATCGTAGCTTCGAGCACAATTCGGTATTATTAGTGTGCATCAAACGACGGTTGAATCGTTCCACCAAATAATAACTAGCCGCCTTGACGTAATTTTCACTCTCATTCACTGGTTCCATCTGGTGGCAAACACAATAGTTGTCCGGAATACCGGCTTCCTCGCAAGTGCGATTAATCATTGGATTACGATTGGCTGGCAATGACAACATCGAGAATGGTGTGCGATCTTTTTGTGTCGCTTTTTGAGCGACGGCTCGTTTGCTAACAATTTGTGCTTTGTCCAACTTGTCGTTCATCTCATTATCACTTATCATTGTTGATTGATGCCGTTGTCGTTGT
The DNA here is from genome assembly GCA_019968535.1 of Fragariocoptes setiger. Taxonomy (NCBI): domain Eukaryota; kingdom Metazoa; phylum Arthropoda; class Arachnida; order Trombidiformes; family Phytoptidae; genus Fragariocoptes; species Fragariocoptes setiger. The sequence goes on along the minus strand of JAIFTH010000156.1, from coordinate 25,660 downwards.
TTGTGTGCTGTCTGTGCCGATGATAGCTGTTTGGATGTTGTTGTCGACGTCGATGAGTGCGTTTGAGACGGCGAGCGTAACGATAGTTCCAGAATATCCACCAATGTCTCGTGAAGATCGAACGGAGTAACAAGTGCGTTTTGGTATGTGATCAAATTTTCAAACAACGGCCGATGTTGGGCACGAAACATGCGCGGTATATACATTCGTAACATGGGCAATGACGTCTCGAATTTGCCTGCGTACGTTGACACGAAAGAATTGTATCTCCACCCGTGATCGGACATGAGCAATACGAATGTTCGCTCTGACACGAGCTCATAAATGGATTCGAAAAATTTCGCGTAATAATCGTCGACAAGAGACGCACCTTTGATGTTTTCGTGCTGTGGACAATTCAGCCAATCAAACACAAAATATGGACGATGTTTGTAGGCGCGCAAAAACGAGTACAAGTGCTGCAAATTTATGTCAACTATTGATTGATTGTGTATGCACTCGGCACAGCCCATAGCTACATCGCTGTTGATATCTTTCTCGATTAAATAAAATGGGCGCTGATAGAAATCGGTGGGTTGCTTGTTAAAGCCGGGCTTCAAATAATTGAACGTCGAAGCTTTGGCCCAATCTTCGTGATAAAAGGTGCGATAGCCAACGTTTGAGTACTGACTCCACAGCAGGCCACACTTGTCAATGAACTGATCAATCTTTTCGTTGCTGTAATTGGCACCATGCCAGCACAGGTGCTGACGATCCGACACCAGTTCTTCGGGCGTGTGGCCTGTCAACAATGGTATGATGTTAGGAAATGTGTTCTCGCCAACTTTGTTGTAGCCTCTGAAATCGAGCCAAGCATCGTCATTGTTATCAGTGGAACTATTGTTGCCAAAGATGCGCTTAATAACTGCCAGTGTTCTGTTCAATTGTCGAATTGAATTGGAGCGCGATACAGTGTCCAATCCAACGATCAGCACGTTACTGTACGATTCCATATCCACATGGTTTTGCATCAACTTGTCGATGTGATACTCATTGTCGAGCGGTGCAATGAACGAATGAACACTTGTGTAATTTTCTTGATCACATCGAACTTTGATCCATTTGTGAGGCACAGGTATGCCACCGCCGGTAATTGGCACGCAATGTGTGTCGATTCTTCAATTAAAATGCAATTGAGGGATCATTTATGGGTCAATTTTGGACCTATGCAATTAAACGAATGACCGAGATCAACTACGTGAAAGGCAACTTACTTGAGGTCGTCGTCGCCGTCGAGTCGAGTCACTTTCACGTAACAACAGTCGCTGAGATTCTTGTTGTGCCGTGTCATGGCGTCTTCATTGAGGTATAACAAATTATCACGCACCAGCGTGAGAGAAATGTCTGTACCATTTCCTTTGGCACACTTGATTTCTCGCTCCAGATCGTCGAATCTATCACCAATTGACGTGTCCCAAGGATCTATTGAAGAGAAAATTTATATCAATGATGTTGAATTTATTGAATTTCGGTGACTGTAGACAGTTTTAAGTGAAAAAAGTCTGCAATCAGCTCAAAAGTTTGCTATGGTTTATTAGCTTACCTAAAGCTGGTATATGACATTTGATATTTGACACGAACCATTCTTTGTCTGATGTTGCCACTTTTGCTGGTGTGAGTGTGGCATTAGTTGTGATCGGCACACTAGTTGTCGGTGTTAGTGTTGTTGCTGCTTCTTTTCTACTTGCTGTTGTTTCTGTTTCAATTTCTGTTGATGTTGATGTTATTGAGTCCGTGAGATTTTTCAGCCTTTCGGATTTTGCTAATTCATTGTTATCGATTAAATATACGTAAAATCTACCGGCGTGATATAGCAATAGTAAAGCTAACAAAGCGAATATGACCAGGATTATTTTATGATACAATTTTCTGACAATTAACGATAACGACAACGATGGGTAATTTTTCTTGTAGTTCAGGGTTAAGTTGGATACTGGATTGCTTGTTGTGTCACATTTTGATTTACCATGATGCTCGTTGTTAGACTCGTATAACACACCTTCGTCACCCTCGGATTTCACCTGATATCTCATCAGTTTGACGTATTGATCCTTACTCATTGTTCCCTTTTGTGATTCTCTTAACTAGTTCACTGATTGGTGTCGCTAATTGATACACAGGCGCTATTATAAATATCCCATGTTGAGCTAAGTGTGCATCATCTGCTAGGTTCTGTTTCTTGCACGTTGGTTGGAGCATTAAATCGCAACCATTTGAAATTAGCTGCACGCGCATCAATAAGTTGGAATGCACATTAATTGAAACTTGTGTGAATGTACGATGAATGAAACTTCCTCTGTAATCAGCAAGTGGAAGTGATTATTGCTTTGATAATAATTACAACACATGCACGTACAGGAAAACAGGTATCAGTGCTTGTTTAGCTTCCCATAAATCGCCAGCGACACGCGCACGACAGCTTGTGCAGCTTACTTAACAATTCTCAAATTATAAAAGAATCGCTGAAAAATGCTCAACTTGTTTGCTATGCTATATGATTCACACTGAATAAATAAATAGGTTTCTCTTTGTTGCTGCGGATGTTGTTGTTTCTTCCGATTGCGCTCCTGTTGAGATTGTCTTAGCAATGAGCGAGCACCCAGCATGAGCTCATTATGTTTCACTGTCAGACTACAAAATGTATAAGTTGATCTATCGATTCCACTATTATTGCACGCTGCAATTTCATACACGCAAAATGATTGCTCGTTGTTATTGTTGTTCATTGAGCTTGGCTAATAGATTCAGTTTGCTCTTGGCACTTGTGTGTTTTGATTTCATAAAATAACACACATACACGAACAAATAATGAAAAGGCAGACGAGTGAGGCGAGCATCAACTATCAGTATTAGTTTGAAGACATAGTGTTAAATTTTTGTGGTGTGGTTAATCTAAATAAAAAAGTCTAGATACTCTCACTACGTTTGCATCGCGCAATGATCAATTGCCATTAAAATGTCGATAATCGATCATTCGAGCTTGCCATATGCACTGCCGCATTTCCGAGAGAACTCTTTCATTTCGATACAATAACAAATGAATGAACGAATGAATTGGAACTGAAGATGGCCGATTGTTTTGATTCTATACACAGACCTTACGAACATAAGCCAGCTACAAGCGCAGCGCATGCATACGCTTCGAATCTCATCCAGTGGGACAACCGACGATGCATTCAATAAAAAACACGCACATTGCAAATATTTCCATCGTTTGGCCTGTTGCGCTTCTGCTGCTCATTGCATTCATGCTTTCGATATCACTTAGAGCACGCAATTAACATCAATAAACCATAGTTCCAAAGTTTAACAGGTGGAACTTCAATGTTCGTTCGTTTTGTTCGTTCTATGAGATAATTTAGGAATTCTTGTTGTTGCCGACTGTATTGGACATAGTGCATTGTTTTTAATCACTTTCCGAATGTCGGATGACAGAACAGCTGCTACTATAATTAACAGACTCAACATTGGGGCTTATTTCTTTAGCAAGCAACCTAAGCAAGTGCCCAATTAATCTGTGTATTATACAGAATAGGAATATAATGCACGAAGTGTCGTATTGTATCAATGAGCGAATCGCACTGCATTCATAGCTCAATAATTACTGGCTGTGGTTTGGTTAACATACATCGCGCACGATCTCCAATCGGAACCACAGCTGCTGACCTGGACACAAATTCGTCGTATGTCTGTTTAGTATAATTTATTTATGTCATATATATTTACAATAAGCTAGACTCTCATAAGAAAGCATTTCAAGCAGTACTCATTATGTCGCTGTATTGCCTAGATCAAAATCGGCGTCTTCGTCGTTGATATCCTCATCGTCGAGATCCAATCCCAGCCACAACTGTTTATTCGATGCCAACTTGATATCAGTAGATTTTTTTGCTGCTGCATTAGGTTGATTAATTACTGGGCCCAAATCAGGCACTGGAAGTGGTTTGTGGATCGGAATTTCTTCTTTGTTGCTTTGATTGGTCATACCCTGATCGCATGCCTCGTTTATAACGATTCGTTTAGGTTGTGTTTCTGACAATAGATTGCTTGGGCCCGCTGATTCAACTTTGTCAATATATTTCTTGAGTCTTTCGATTTTTTCACGCTTCTTACGTATTCTTTCTTGCTTGAGTTGCCTCTGAAGTAATAAAAATTTCTTGAGATCCTTCTCCCGCTTAACGTCACGCAAACGTCGTCCGCTGAGATCACGACAAGCGTCCCTATTTGTGGTTTTCTCAATTTGTGCTCCAATGGCTCTCAGTCTGCTACCGAAACCTCCTTTGCCTCCTTGGAGTTTGAACGACACTGTGACCGTTGCATCGTTGGTGAATGTACCTGAATCTTTGAGGCAACAACCGTGTGATAAGATGTAAGAATCTGGGGGCAATTTCTCTTTTTGTTCTAGAAAGCGACGTAATTCTAACTGACTGACTTCGGTGGCCTGGAACGTAGCGATCTTAGTGCGAGCTCCGGCTATACGATAAAATATATTTGTGGTCATATTCAATGAGTTGGATTGGAACATTCGATAGTGATAATGAAATTTTCAGGGACTGGATGATGCAAAGTTTGCGTCGCAAATAACTGTTCTCGAAAACACACAAAAGTAAATTGATGATAAAAATAATAAATACAACCCGCGGGCTATTTGAATTGTCGTTTCAAGTTGCGCGCCGTCAGCTCGTGTATTTTGCAGCTCCAGGCAAAACGAGATGCCAGTAGTCTCTGTTGAGCTGTGACCAAAGGCTGTACACGATAAAACGAAAGCTTGCAATTCAGCTCAGCTCACCGTAGGGTGTCGCACCGAGCTGTCAGTCGCGGGTTGCCGCATTACAATGGTGGACGCCGGCTCCATGTTCTTCTTGTAAAACTCAGCGCGTTTCCAAAAGCGAGCTGTTGCTGGCAGCTCACGATTTGTAATTGAGCTGAATCAGCTCGACCGCTGACAACAATTTGAGCGGATTGGCACAGCAACACGAGTGTGTGATCGTAATCTGTCCTCGGCACGAGAGACGCCCCCTCGATGAACACACACGTGTGTGAGCGCTAACCTTGAGCACCTATGCGCGCACCCGTTCGTTAGAATGCCACGATTAGCGGCTGCTACTCTGGATCATTCGATTTTAAGCAAACGAATTGAAATGATTTAGACAATTCGTCGCCCGTTTTTTCATCAAATATACCAACATGGCGAGTAAAGTTACTGTTGTGCTCGGAAGTCAATGGGGAGACGAGGGCAAGGGTAAGATAGTCGACTTACTGGCGTCTAAGGCCGACATAGTGTGCCGATGCCAAGGCGGCAACAATGCTGGACACACCGTAGTAGTTGATCATGTGATGTACGATTTTCATCTTTTACCAAGCGGAATCATCAACAATAATTGTGTGTCAATTATAGGCAATGGCGTCGTCATTAACTTGCCACAATTGTTCGATGAGCTCAAGCGTAACCAGAGATTGAACGATGCGAACAACAATCTTAAGGACAGTGAATTGCCCTGGAAGAATCGCTTGTTCATCTCTAATCGAGCTCACTTGGTGTTTGATTTTCATCAATTTGTCGATGGTTTACACGAAGCGGGTCTACAAGCTGATGGGAAAAAACAGTTAGGCACCACCAAAAAAGGTATCGGCCCTACGTACTCAACCAAGGCATTACGCACCGGAATCCGTATGGCAGATCTGCTAGGCGACTTTGAGTCATTTGAGACCAAATTCCGTCGCATGATCAAGTACTACAAGAAACAATTTGACGACTTACCCGACATTGATATCGAGAGGGAACTCGAAGAATATCGTCATTACGCTGATGAAATCCGGCCATGCATCAAAGATACAGTCAGCTACTTGCACGAATCAATCAAGGCTGGCAAAAATATATTAGTTGAAGGCGCAAACGCCGCTATGCTCGATATCGACTTTGGCACGTACCCGTATGTGACGTCTTCTAACTGTTCAGTGGGTGGAGTTTGCACCGGGCTGGGCCTGCCGCCTAAGTCTATAGGCATGATATACGGAGTGGTGAAAGCTTACTGCACGCGAGTCGGTGATGGTCCATTCCCGACCGAGCTTCATGACGATATTGGAGAATTGTTACAAGAAAGAGGGCAAGAGATTGGAGTGACCACTATGCGTAAGCGACGTTGCGGTTGGCTCGACTTGGTATTGTTAAAGTATTCGCATATGGTTAATGGATACGACGCGCTGGCCTTGACAAAACTTGACGTCCTTGATGTATTGGATGAAATCAAGATAGCTACAAAATATACTTTAAATGGACAAACACTCGAAACTCCGCCCGCTGATGCCAACGACATGTCGTGCGTAGAAGTCGACTATATTACTTTGCCAGGGTGGAAACAGGACGTGAGCAAGGCGAGACAATTTGATGAGCTACCGGAGAACGCTCAGAATTACGTCAAGTTCATCGAAGATCACGTCGGGGTACCCGTCAAGTGGATCGGGGTGGGTAAAGATCGCAACGCTATCATTCAATGTTTCTAATTGCTCAAATAACATGACGACTTCCGTCGCGCGTTGTCATATCACGTGTGATGAAAATAAAACCAGAGAAGCAAAATGACTGTCCATTACAAAATGACTGAGATTGTATTTTATTTTTTACCAAACTAGGCCCTCCAGAGAGTGTATGATGCGGTGCAGGAGTACGAATCACCCTACAGAGGAAAAAATATTTATTCATGTCTAGAGGTTGATCCGATATGATCAGAAATTTGCTAAGATAACTTTGAAGTGACTCAAACTAGCAGTAAGTTGCAAAGTAAATTATTACATATAACTACTGTTGTTCTTGCTGGTGCTTCTGAGTGGAAAGATATCGTTGGTAAGGACTGATGAACGTGGACTGAAGACTTCTTTCTACTCGATCTCTATTAGAGGGATGGAAATTGGCCTCCGTCCTATTCCAATAAGAATTATCTCCCTGTTGTTTAGGCTGTCGCCGACCTGACTGAGGCGTTCGCACATTATCGTTATGATTTATCATCTCTCCAGCACCCGATCGAAATAATTCATTTTGACGATCACGCTCGATGGTTGGCGGTTTGCGTTGGCGATTGACTACTTGGCTAGGGACGTTTCGACCCGAAGAAGGTGAGAAAGATAAATCTCTTTCTTTGGATATATTGTCCGAGGTTCGTCTCTGTTTGTCTGAGTCAACGTTGCTCCGATTTTCTCCGGATCTACGGTTTCCATTGGAGCTCTCCATAAAGCCAAAAAGGCGACTCCCACGATCAGACTCAAGAGTATACGAATCAGTCGAATTTTTCAAGGTGTCAGGCGTGGAACTTGGATGCATAGCTCTATTGTCACTCGATTCTGGAGAATTCAATGTAGTCGACTGAAATTTGTCTAACAGCACTGGCATTGACTCGGAATCTTGTACATCTCGAGAGTGTGCTGTATCGTGGCGGACCATGCTCTCGTCTAAATCTAATGCTTGTATACAGTATCCCGAGCATGGATATATATTATCAGGGTCCAATTTATCCTTTATTGTTTGATATGAACGTTGAAGAGGACTTCTCATATAAGGATGCGTGTTTTCACAGAGTTAGGAGTGATGAACTAAGCTAATTACTCACCTCATCGAATGACAAACCTTTCACGTCGTGGATGATTTCCAATATTTCCATGACAAAATATTTTAGTAGCGGAGGCTCAGGAACACACAGGGCCAAAAGACTTTGTGGGTGTACTGGAAGATGTTGTGCGATCCTCATCATATGGTAATTGGGCAGCACATAACCGGGACTTTCATCAATTTTTCGGCTCGTTTCGTCGCGCCACCTATACAATTCTTGACAAGCACTCACTTGTCTTTTGTTGAATTTTCCTGGGTATCTCCACTTCTTAATCACTGACATATAACCAGTCTCAGAAAAAGCCTGCTTTTCGTACTTTTTCAAGCATATCTCTCTCCCCTTCGAATAAACAGACTTTAGTTGAGCTTGAGGGGTGACATTCTTCGAATCTTCAGGAAGTGTATACAATATATCGTTTCTGAGCCTATCATATATGTAGAGAAGATAATGCGTGTCAGATCTCGCATAGTTGAGCATACCAGCGGGCAAAGGTCGTTCACGCCAGTCGGCTAATTGATAGTACTTTTGTGCTTCTACATTACAATAATGTTCCATTAAGAATGCCAATGACAAGTGGGCGAATTTCATAACTTTAGCAGCGCGACTTGTGTCAAATAAATTGACGACATAAACACCAAAATCTCGTTGTAGCCATAGTATATCGTTGTCAGCGCCATGGAAAACTTTGACGATAGCGGGATTCGTAAATGATTGATTCAATCGATGCAATTCTTTCCTCAATTTGATAGCATCTATCACATAATCGTGATTGCGCGTCGATATCTGTATCAAGCATGTTATACCTTGGAAGCTTCGGTATGAATTGTGCTCTAAATCGACAGCAATCTCACGCTCACGTTCAATAACCTTGCACATGGAAATTAACTCGGGCACATTCTCAATGAATGTCATCTCGGTTTGATCTAATCTTGCTGGAACTTGTGGCTGACAGGGCAAGAGTAGCGTTGGATCCAGATTGTAGTGCTGAATTTCGGCTTGATATGGATGCTTGTAAACGGGTATACCGTTTTTATCAATTTTCTCGACTCCTACATCAAGTGGTGCCAGAGCGTTTGGTTTATAGGTTATGATAGGTCTGAACGGACCGTTACTGTTATCCACCTCCACTTTGAATTCATCTTGTGGACGTTGGCTTGTAGTCGCTGGATACCGACCATCACCGCTCTTGAGCGCTGGGGTCCAGTAGGCCATTGGTTCTTGGGTGCAATGACCAGGACGTCAAGCAAATCAGTTTAATTCTAGCTAGTTATGAGGACGATAGTACCTAGTCAAATTAATTTAATAAATATATGATATTTCATTAATATAGTTAATATAGGATTTCATTGCAATATATTCCCATCATGCTGGGAGCCTGCCCTACGACAACAATAGGGCAATTGTGTGTATTCGTAGCGTGCTTATTCGTAGAGTGTGTATTTTAGCAACCTACAGGTTTTTAGCTCCAAATACAGAGCATATATATTATTACACTCTGTTGTTGTAACTTCGAGTGTAATATATATGTGAATAACTGCTGTGATGCCGTGTCTTGAACACATATTGTACACAGCATGACGTGACAATGGTCATGCGCATCGCTCTAATTCGATCGAACTGTCAGTCAAGATGCAATACACGGGGACAGGATTTTACACAGTGTGAACTTAAGGGTGGTGTTCACATCGCAAATGCACAACCGCGTGTTCGGCACGACAGTGTGATAGAAAGTGCAAAAACTATGATGCAAGAATGCATTTTCCAGGTTTAATGCAGCGAATGTTAAGTTAACATGATGCATTGTTTAACACGCATACGCATGCGCAAGACATTACGCTCACGCTGTATGTGTTTTTGTACTGGACACATGCACATTTACACAAGCACATGAAAATAATAAAAAATTAATCTCACATTCAAAATATAAAATAAATATTATTTATCCACACTGTATCATTAACATAAAATTATTATCATAAGAATATATATAGTCATTACCACATCAAGACGACGATTACACAATGAGCAACATGGAAGCAATCCAGAATAACGGTTTCGTCGAACAATATCGCAGAGACGATTTTCTCACTTTCAGACCACTCTACGAATGCCCGCCTCAAATCCCCATAAATGGACGAGTGTTCCCTCCAACAAATCCACCAGATGACAAGCCTCACCGAAATACAAACCAATTACAATATCTGCTTAGGGTTGCTTTGAAAAGTATGATGAAACATAAACATGCGTGGCCGTTTACGGTGCCCGTAGATGCTGAAAAATTACATCTGCCAGATTACCATCACATAATCAAGCGTTCAATGGATCTCGGAACTATCAAGAAGAGGTTAGAAAATTGTTGGTATAACGATGCCATCGAAGCGCTACAAGATTTCAAGCAAGTATTTTTAAATTGTTATATCTACAATAAACCTGAAGAAGATGTTGTTATGATGGCGAGAAATGTCGAAGAGGTGTTATTGCAAAAACTCAAAGATATGCCTGCTGAAGAGGTAGAAATAGAGATGGCCCGACTTAAGACATCAAAAGGCAAGAAAAAAGGCAAACGCGGCCCACGATTAAGTGGGACCGGACTTCCAGCAACAATAGCAAACCTCATCTCATCATCCTCAAGTATATCGTTCGGTTCAGATGTTTCACTCAATAGTCAAATGCATAGTCTGCCATTCGTGCCATCGAATCAGTCTGTCTCGCATTACTCCCAAGATGCTTCAGGTGTAGCTCCATTGGCCAACTCTTCCAATAATCCTGGCGCTGACATTATCAACAATGCCGTCTCTGTGCCTCTTTTGGCCGTGGATGCCGCAGCATCAGGCAATCTGCCCAAGATGTCAACCGTAGCCCCTGGTAGTGGTAGCACGCCAACGTCTCGCCTTAACAATCATAGCGACAATTCTGATCATCTAATTGATTTACCTCCTCATGATAATTATGAGGCTGCCAGTTCAGGCAAAGCGCAATTGCGTTCTCGGACAACACCCGACTTACACCAGCCTTCAGCACATCAATTGACTGAAGGTTTAACCAAGCCACGGCCGTCAAAAATGTCTACAAGACGTGAAAGTGGTCGGCCAATCAAGAAGCCTTCAAAAGATTTACCTGAATCCCAGCCCGCACCCCCAAAAAAGAGAAAGGGACGTATGTCAGAACGAATGAAATATTGCTCATCGATACTAAAAGAACTGCTGTCAAATAAGCACTTCCAATATGCTTGGCCATACCTCAAACCGGTTGATGCAGAATCACTGGGCTTGAAAGATTACCATCTGGTGATTAAACAGCCCATGGATTTGGGTACAATCAAGCGAAACATGGATAACCGTGAATATAGGAAGCCAGATCAGTTTGCTGCGGATGTCAGATTGATGTTCTCAAATGCCTACAAATATAATCCCCCTGAACATGATGTAGTCAAGTGTGGAAGGAAACTCCAGGAGATTTTTGAGATCAAATACGCAAGAATTCCTGAAGGTTCTGATAGGAGCGACGATTCGGACGATTCTGATGACTCAGCCGATTCAGAAAGTTCGTCACCATCGAATTCAGAAAGCGATTCTGAGTTTATCAGCAATTACACGAGATCGTTCCAAAGTTCTTTAGAAAAACTCATGCATGAGTTTCAAACTTTTGTTAAGTTATTAAATGACAAGCGAAATCTTAAAAAACCTATGAAAAGAGTAAATAGAATCAGAGATAGTCATCGTAATTCAAGAATCACCAACCAATCTGCCAATAGACAGTATGGTGGCTCGGGTATGTTGGCCATTGCAGGGCCAGGACCGACTTCATCTGTAATTACCATTGACGACGGATCTGGCAAGACTAAGAAGCCAGGAAGACGTTCGAATTCAAGCAAAAACATTAGCCAGCCAATGAAGAGAGGGAGAATGAGTAGCAAATCAAACAAAGCTATTCGTCTCGCTGGGCCTACTTTCGACTCAGAAGACGAAGATACTGCCAGACCTATGTCGTACGATGAGAAACGGCAGTTAAGTTTGGATATCAATGAGATAGGAAAAATGGAAGGTGAGGAATCACTGACAGAATCTCCATGTTGGACCGTTTTAAAATTCCTTGTTTCACGTATGCACTCGGAATTTCTGTGCTTGTTCATTGGATTATGGATTCGCAGCTATGCAACTAATAATAATTTTTCAATTCTTCCTTCCTTTCGTAATGATTAAAAGGCGCCAAACTCGGCAGGGTGGTTCAGATTATCCAGAACAGAGAACCATCCTTAAGGGATTCTAATCCTGACGAAATTGAAATTGACTTTGAAACCCTGAAGCCTTCCACTCTCAGGGAACTCGAGGCTTACGTTGCCTCATGTTTGCAACATACTAATAAAAAGAAGCGTGGTAGGAAACCTAACTCTTTCAAACATAATAATTTGCCACTCAAGTCAAAAGAAGACGTTTCTGCCAGTTTCAAGGCAGGAACCGATAAAAAAGTCAAAAAAGTGAGTGCTGTCGCAGCCAATCGTCTTAGTGCAAGCAGTTCTAGTTCTAGTGATTCCGATAGCAGCTCTAGCTCTGGTTCAAGCAGCACCTCCGACAGTAGCGATTCCGAGTCGGAGTCTCATCCAAATCCAAATAAAGGTAGTGCAGCCATGAACAAAAACTTCAGGCCGAATGGGATCGCGGGCCCAGGTCCACCCACGTCGACTACAGCGGCGGATAATACTGCGGGCACTGTGGACATGCATCGTCCATCAATTCAATCTACACTGAGCGGAATCATGTCATCACTGGGTAGTGGGTCTCAGAACAATGTAGGAGGAACTCGTGATAGCACTCCAACGCTTGCCGAGACAACACACATATTTGTCAAGTCATTGGCAGATCCAACTAGGGTGTCGTCTATGCAGCAATCGTTTCACTCCGCTCGAAGAGAAAGTCCGCGTGATATACTGGCCCAAACATCAGGCAGTGGTTCGTCAGCGGGTGTCACCGATGCGCATACCAGTGTTTTGAAGTCGGTAAGAACTCCGGCTATGAACAGAGCAGGTATATCATCTGGCGACGACGCAATCGATTTCGCTTCAGCAAGATTGAACTTCCCTGCGCTCAATACATCCGGTCAAACTGACCAACTGCCATCAAAAAGCGAACGTCCAACAGCGAATCCAGGGTCGGCAGTACCCAACGTTGCAAGTGGCGTGATTGATTCGCACTTATATGACCAAAATCTGGGACCTTCCGGAGCTCAGAGTAGCCCACAGAATGTGCAGCAACGCTCTCAAGCTGCGACTGCGACGACCAATCAACAATCATTGTCATCGTGGGGCTCATTTGCCGCAACATCGCGCCAACCGCAAACTGCAACAAATCCTAAGACTATAGATGAATTCCAGAGGTTCAAGAAGCAAGCACAAGAAAAGACCCAACGGCAGCAACAAATGTTGGAGCAGCAAAATCTTCGGCGTCAGCAAAAAATCGACGAAGAGAGACAACGCGAAAGAATCGCCCAAGAGCGTTTGCGCGATCGCGAAGAAGATGCAGCGTTAGAATCTTTAACCGCCCGGGACAGATCACCGATTCTGTCACCGGCATCTGGATCTCAATCACCTAGTAGTTCAAACAAATTGAACAACACATGCACCTCTGATACTGTTCATTCGCGAGATCAATTGCGTGAAATTGAACGAAGGCGTCGCGAACAATTATCGGCACAAATAGATTTAAATCGGCAAAGCGATATCATGTCGAATTTTGAGAACGATGCGATGTAAACCCATCTGCAGACTTTCTACCATCGATTAATGTCCTATCGTGATTTAGATTGATAAAAAATGGATTGATACACAAACTCTTAAGATAGCTTAACATAATAAACTCCACACCACCCTCTTATTCACCTGATTTCTAGCTCTCATGTATGCGTGGTGCCGCTTTTGTCTAAAAAGTACAGTCCACATCGAATCACGATGATCCTTGATATGAGGCAAACAAAATACAGATAATTCTATATTTTAAAACTCTGTTAGTTCAACACAACAAGCATAGGGTATAAGATTAATTGATTTTTATTTGGACCCGATGCATTTTGCCTTGAATTTAGTGATTCATCTGATCGAATTGTTCTACACATAAATGATATTTATAAGTTAATTCATTTTTATGAATGTTGACGTGATCAAGAAAATCTTGTAAGTTGTTTCCTGAAAAGGTTAATCCACATTTGCTGACAGTGCATCTGTACACCTTTTCCCTCTTGTGTTTGGTGAGGTGACTTTTGAGCTCAAAGTATGTCTTGCCCGTAAACGGGCAATAAGAACAAATGAACCGATTGGCAATAGCCTGCTTGGTGTCAATCAAATGAGTAGATGAATCGACTGCAGATAATTTCGATTCTGTATCTTCTGAGGACGTCACAATATTGCTTGTCCCATTCTGTAAAGAATTGAATATTGACCGATCGTGCGTAGAGGTAACAGTGGTCTTAGTGGGTAGTTCAGGCCACACTTTGTGAACTTGCATGTGCTTTTTTACGTTGGATTTCTGAGCAAATCCGCGGCCACATACGACACATTGGAATGGTTTTTCGCCCGTGTGACAGCGAACGTGTTGTTGCAAATCAAAATTTTTGTTGAAAGACCGATCACAGTGGTAACAATTGAGTTTGGTAGATTTCTTTTTCGACTTCGAGCCAGCAACCGTCGAAGATATGGGAACCACTTTGCGGATGACAGGCTCATGTGAAGGAGTGGTTGATGTTACGTACTGCTCGGATGACTTTGTCTCTAAAATTTTGTGGCAGCTGTTGTCAATCAATGGAACATCATTGGACACTAAACGAGTTGGATCTCTTGAACTGGTGACGGCAGCAAATTAATCATCATCGCTTATAAACCTGCCGTCAATCCTCAATGTGTGGTCAGATCTCGTAGATTGAGCATGAAAATGTCGTGATGTCGATGGCGAATCTGCTCTTTGCAGGGGACAAATGATGGAGCTGCTTGGTTCACACTCAAATGAGGGTAAAATATCGATGGGGCTCTCTTTGCCAAATACTTTGGTATCAGAATCAAGATCAGGAGATGTTACCGTGGGATAAGTTACTTGTGTGGTGCTGGGTAAGGGTCTTGAGAATGAATCACGATGGATATATTCATCGTTGTGATCGTCGGGTGAGACTTCCTTGCTGTGCCATAACAATGGATCCTCATTTTCGCATGGGCCAGTGACACCATATCGACATGAAATCGAATCAAATTCCCAATCATTTTGATAAACAGAATCGCTAACGTCTAAGCCATGGCATGTGAAAACATCGTCATCTACGTTAAGGGCACTTTCTTCATATTCCATCAAAGAATCGATGTTAGGTATTTGCTCGTCGCTGTACATTTGCATTGACTTCAAACACTGACCATGCGTAGTTTTTCTGGTGTTACGTGATCTAAGAAAATCTACCTCGAAGCTGTCAATCGATGCAATAATCTTATATTAGATTGAGTGATCGAAAGTTGGCACAATATTTAATCTTATAAATAAATAAATAAAAAATAAGTGACAAGAATGAAATAAAAATAAAATCACTGGAGGCCCAGTAATTTTGTCTGCCCAGTTTTGTGTGACAGGTAATTGGCGCCAAAATTCAAATGCAAAATTTGCCTACGGTGATCCAAAGCAGATCTTTGCTACCATTTTATGTGATTGTGACAATGGAACATAAAAATCTATCAGACGAACTTCGCGATAGAAGCCCAGAGTAGTATAGACCATCTTTTCGACCAGTGAATATGGGCCTGAATGTGCAAAAATCAAAATCGTTTGGATCGCGGCTGAATGGACTATACAGAGCATATGAATCCCTAGCCACATTCAAGATTGGAGTTTGGGTCGAATGCAATTCCATGTCCAAGTGCGAATAGTACAATTCTTGCCATACGTCAAAACATTCGAAATACTTTTCGGCTTTCACAATCCTCTGTGACATTTCAGCGTCGAGTGGCTTCTTGTTGTCTGGCCGCTCACTGCAAGACTGTATGATTCTATAGTCATTAAGGATCCAATCAGCACAGATCTGCGGAAACAGGTCAATCAGATCATCTTCAATATTTCCTACAATCGATTCGTAAAAATCTCCAGCCATCATGCGGTCTCTAATGATGCCCGACAGAATGTAGAATAAATGCTTGAGGTCATGTAACGGCACTAAAGGTTCTCCATGATCGCGTTGCACAAGACCATGAAATATATGATCAATTGTCTCACTATTAAATAATTTACTTCTACCTTGATGTTTTGTTTGAAATACCCCTAGAAAACGAGCATGATCGCTAATTTCGTAATAGAAACCTCCGACAGGACCATCCGTTTGAGTATTGACTCTGAACGCCCGAACTTTTCTCGAAGGATCCTTTGATCCGGAAAGCTCTTTCACATCCATGTCGAATACTTCTTTGAGGAATAAATTCGCCCCCCGAATAACTTTGTCAACTGGAAAACACTTGTCCAGATCGATTTTTGAACTTGCAATTATCACCTCTTGCTTGTATTTTGTTGTCCAATAGTCAACATCCCACGGCTGGATACCAAGTTCCTCTCGATCGACCATGCCTTTCTCTTCTGCGAAATCATTCAGCTCTTGCAATCGTTCAGCTAGAATTGGCTGATTCTTCGCATGTAAATCTTGAAGAAGTTTGAGAACATTTTGTTTAGTTTTCATAGATGTATCACTCAATCTCAAAGAAAGATGTGATCTGTGGCCAAGACCTTCAGCTAACTTTCTCCTGTTCAGTCTCATACTTTCTATGATTCTTAAGTTATTCAGCCGAGGTGCACCCAAGCCGGAACATCTTCTATTCTTTGTCTTCCATAAGGCTTCACGTAAATCTCTGTCTGGGCATAGACGCATGAATTGGTTGTAAGTACGCTGGTCTACTCGAATGGGTGTTCTATCTTTATGATGGGATGATGTGTCGCAGTCGAGGCTCTGTGATAGAATAGATAAAACATCTGGATCATCGATAGTGTAGCCAAATACCGCAGTAGCTTCGTTATAGTTCTTGGTGAACGCTGTTTCCTCTAGACTTAACATCGTTTTTATCTTCTTAATTTTTAAGCTTTGGGTATCAGATAAGCCAGTGCCTTGAAGTTTGGCATTCTTAAGATACAATCGTACTAGAGAGCGGGTTGATGAGTCGTGAGATTTCATATCTTTGGAAAATTCTTTTACAGCATTATATATTTTTGTGCTCGTCAACCTTCTAATCCTCGACTTGCCGAATTTGTTGGCCAAGTATTGATTTTGTGGATAGGATGCCCAGGTCTGGTTGTGATTAAGATTTGAGCAGAATGCGTGGTAAGCGCAATCCATCGGAAATAGATAACTTTCAATGAGATAGAAAAGCTTTTCAGGATCATTCATTTCACGGTCATGAAAGTCTGTCCCATCGACTTCGTTGATGAACGTTTCAAAAGCAGAGATTGTCTTGTTGAGAGTGTAGAAACAATTTTCATAATTGAGAGAGGAGAGATCAAAGTCCTCAATAGACTTGGCTATTCTTATTGTTCCATCCACCGATTCTGGCATAGCTATATAGTAGTCACGATCTGCTCCAGCACTATCATATCCTTCAATAGTTGGACCGAGCATACCCATCTCTCTGATGATATTCTTGTCGAACTTTTCATCACGATTGGCTTGTTTTACCCTCGGCATCAGCTTGTCCTGGCAGTATGCTCTGAATTGGTCTCGTATAATGCGTTCGTCTTCTCGAAGAGAAAGCTCGATCAAAAGAGGATCTTTCCAATTGAATTGGCTCGCCCAGCGCGTGCTTTTGATTGTCATCGTTTTATGATTCATTAAACGCCATGAGCACCTCAATTTGGTTACATATGATAGCATTATGATGGTCAATATATCAAAGATACGGGGAAAATGATATGCAAATCAATCTTGGGTACAAATTCGAATTGTGCAACCAGGTAACATTATTCGGATCCACAAATAAACATGAGCCAAAACATTATCTGGTACTTACTAGTATCAGATGATCACTTCGCAGCGGCGAAAGTGCAGGGAATTGAAAACAACGCGCACAAATTTCTGGTTGCAGTCAGCTGTGCCACATTTTATTTGTTGGTAAAAGTTAAGTCGAACCGCGGTTGGTAGCCCCCCCCCCCGTATACGTCGCGTACGTCTTTAATGCAAAGTACATTGTTTTGTAAGCTTCCTAGATTCTAATCTGATACTTATCAAATGATGTTTTGGTTCTTATTGATATCGAACCATACGTTATCTGTGGATCCGAATAATGTTACCTGGTTGCACAATTCGAATTTGTACCCAAGATTGATTTGCATATCATTTTCCCCGTATCTTTGATATATTGACCATCATAATGCTATCATATGTAACCAAATTGAGGTGCTCATGGCGTTTAATGAATCATAAAACGATGACAATCAAAAGCACGCGCTGGGCGAGCCAATTCAATTGGAAAGATCCTCTTTTGATCGAGCTTTCTCTTCGAGAAGACGAACGCATTATACGAGACCAATTCAGAGCATACTGCCAGGACAAGCTGATGCCGAGGGTAAAACAAGCCAATCGTGATGAAAAGTTCGACAAGAATATCATCAGAGAGATGGGCGCTAACGGTATGCTCGGTCCAACTATTGAAGGATATGGTTGTGCCGGAGCCTCATACGTGGCATATGGTTTGATGGCTAAAGAGATAGAGGCAGTGGATTCAGGCTATCGTTCCGCGTTCAGTGTACAGTCATCATTAGCAATGAATGCTATTTATGAGTTTGGTTCTCAGGAACAAAAAGAGAAATATCTACCCGCGATGGCTCGAGGAGAATTGATCGGCTGTTTCGGTTTGACTGAGCCGAATCATGGAAGTGATCCTGGATCAATGGAAACAAATGCTATTCACTTGGCCGACGAAAAGGTTTTTGTGCTCAACGGATGCAAAACTTGGATTACAAACTCTCCTATATGTGATGTAGCGATTGTTTGGGCTAAGCTTCGCGACGATAAAGATCGAATTAGAGGTTTTATTGTTGATAGGCGTGATGTCGAAGATGTATCATCGTTTCACACGCCAAAAATAGAAGGAAAGTTCTCGTTGCGGGCCTCTGTCACCGGAATGATCATGATGGACAACCTCAGAGTTTCAGAGGGAAGCCTGCTGCCTGGTTGCACAGGGTTGAGAGGGCCCTTCAGTTGTCTCAACAACGCCCGTTATGGAATAGCCTGGGGTGTTTTAGGTGCAGCAGAGTTCTGTCTACAGACAGCGGCAAATTATGTCATTGAACGTAAACAATTTGGACGTTCATTGGCCAAAAACCAGCTCATACAGAAGAAGTTATCTGACTCAATGATTGATATTAGCATCGGGTTGCAAGCTTGCTTACGTGTTGGTCGGCTCAAAGATGAAAGTAGAGCCGTACCGGAAATGATGAGCATGATCAAGAAAAATTCTTGTGAAAAGGCACTGCAGGTCGCTCGGTCGTGCCGAGATATGCTCGGCGCGAATGGAATCAGCGACGAATATCATATCATCAGGCATTTGATGAACTTGGAATCAGTCTACACTTATGAGGGTACATCTGATATCCATTCGTTGATCTTGGGCCGAGCTATTACGAATATGCAAGCTTTCACTGACTGAGGTGATGTCTTGGCTCATCTTGCCAAGAGATTCCAAGATCCTCATTTTCTGTGATTATCGCTCAGTCAGATCTAATGTCAGCAAGTTATTTTTAATAAACTTCTTCTACTTCAGTCGTAGTAGACACCAACTGAGTAGCAATTATCAATAGCTAATCTGCGTTCATGTATCAATGAGTCACAGCTTTCAACGGTGGAGCGAAGCAATTTTCTAAATCGAGTTGCTCATCTCGATCTGTGTCTAGTTGTCCAACGACAGCGATGTTCTCGCCACGAAGTATGTACAATCCCAATGGCTGACGTTCTACTCCTTGGTCTTCTGAAAAAATACGTTCATGACAGTCTTGCAGAATGATATTCATCCTGTGGTCATATCCCTTCATGGTTCCCACAATAACTCTTCCATCTTGAGTGATGACTACAACAGAGTGATCGTTGAATGAAGACAGTATAAATGGTGTCGATGTCATGTCAGACTTTGAAACATTAGCCTCTGGTTCTATATTATCGTAATTATTTGTTTGCATATATAAACGATTATTAGAAAAGGTTTAGATCTTCTCAAATTGGATAAACCAGTTTACGAACCTCGCAGTAGCTCTGACAGATAAACAGAAACAAAGTGACCGGTTAGACCACGCATGCGTGGACGGTGAATTTCATAGGAAGTGAGTTGTTTTCTTCAATACCATTTCGATTAATTATCACCGATTTTTTCAAGAATTAAAATGGTGCATTACAAGATCGTGAGTGCTCAAGCCCCGGTGAACATTGCAGTTATCAAATATTGGGGGAAAGTTGATGAAAAACTTAAAATTCCAGTTAATGATTCTCTGAGTGGCACCCTCGATATCGATGACTTGTGTGCCACCACTACGGTGATAATTTCTGACAGATTCCACAGCGACAAACTTTGGCTCAATGGCGAGCAGCATCCAATCTCTTCTGGAGCTCAACTGCTGCTGGACACGGGTGAGTTCGTACTTAGATACTGAATAATGACCGCAACGATCAATGATATCGAATGTATATCCTCTTTCTATCCCCTATCTTATATCAGTACGATCAAGATCAGCTATTGAGAATGCGTGCAATTTAAAGGTTAGGATGACTTCGAGAAATAACTTTCCTACTGCCGCGGGCCTGGCATCATCGGCGGCGGGATACGCCTGTATGTCTTATGCATTGGGCCAAGCATTCGGAATCACTGACCCTAAAGAGCTTTCCATACTTGCTCGAATTGGGTCTGGAAGTGCTTGCCGTTCCCTATTTGGTGGCTTTGTGCTTTGGCATTGTGGCGATAGCTCCGGAAGCTCATATTCTGAACAATTGTTTGATCACTGTCACTGGCCAGAGATGCGGGTTGTGGTTTGTGTTTCGGACAGTCACCAAAAGGAAGTATCCAGCTCGAAAGCAATGAATTTGAGTGTCAAAACAAGTGGACTCCTCAAACATCGTGCCAAGTGTATTGTGCCTACCAGGATAGCAAAGATCAGCGAGGCAATCAAAAAGAAAGATTTTGGTTCGTTCGCTGAGGTTACAATGCGGGATTCAAACCAATTTCATGCTATATGTCAAGACACCTGGCCTCCTATTAGATATATGTCAGATACAAGCTGGTCCATCGTGAAGCTCTGCCATGCCATAAACGATTTTTACGGCATTCATAAAGTGGCCTATACGTTTGATGCCGGTCCAAACGCCTGTTTGTATTGCCTAAGGGATACAATTGACCTGTTGATTCAAATTCTTCGAAGTTTCTATCTACTAGAGGATTCCAAGATAAAGGGTAGTGGTTGGAAAGATACTCATTCACTAGACAGAGGCGAATATCAAGATTTGATAAAGTTTATTGGCGAGAAGAACTTCTTGACCGGCATTGTTAAAGGGTCTGTGAACTATGTAATAGCTACAAAATTAGGTCCAGGACCTCGTATCATTGAGGAACATGATGAAATGGTAACGATGCTAACGCCGGATTTCCAATCGTCGCAATAATGATGAAGCGACCACAATTTGGTCCTTGGGTGCGCGCTTGTTTAGATTTTCGATCAGCTGCGCTAAAGCAATTCGCCAGTGAGGTTTTAGACATCGAGATATAAACATCAAGGTGTCTGCTGCAAACAACGAGCAGACGGAGCTTCGACCGTAAAGTTTTTGTATTAATAAGATCTGGATGCGCATGAATTTTTCTGGTTTGGCCTGAGTCAACAGTCCACAGAAACGTATTAGAGCTAGTTGATAAAAGGATGGGTCTGGTTCGTCGGATTCTCGAGATCTTGGTTCAGCTTCAATAAATCGAATCCACTTTTCATGATCGAACTTCTGATTAATCCCTGACATGCTGGCCATTACCAGAAAGAAAGCTTCGAGGAGGCATGTTCCGTTCGAGTTTCGATAGTCTTTTGGAATGAAACTATTTACACTTTCGAGACCGCTAATGATGAGTTTATCAGAAGCCACTAGAAGCTCAGCGCCAGCTATTGACCAAAACTCGGCGCCGGTCTCTTCGTCGTTGGCCGTGTATATTCTTTTGAGTAATACTCTGATATCGGTCATAGTTTTATTATTTGATAAACTCTTTGGTGTGGTGATTATATGCAAAATTCTTGTTGTTTCTGCAACAATGGTGGAAAGGTCTCTTTAGTGTTCAAAGCGTCTAGATCATAAAGTTCTCTCAGATGTGCCCATATGTCGTCGGGTGTGACTGTATAATTTTTATTGATTCCTTTGAAACGTTCGAATATAATCATCATGTGGAAGTGCTTGTGTATACCCACAGGTCTAAGATTGGCCATAGCAACCAGTAGGTCGCTGTCCATTTCAGTTGTCCATTCGATTGCCATTTCGGTTGAAATTCTCAAGGCTATTTTGCGTGCTAGTGAGTAGGATTATCGGGTGTTCGCAAGCGTACTTCCACTTTGACTGCCTGCCTCTGCCAGTGCGTGTGTTCACAACGCCTGTGAACTAAACTGCATTAATTCTGCACACATGAATGATTAGTTCGCTCTCATGTATATTAGACAGGATCTTTTGGACAAACACTTTTTTTGGTGTGAACAAAGGTGTTCACTCTCGACTATTGGTGGAAAAGAAACGCGCACGCAGACGAATGGACAAGGGACGATTGCATGGATCACCCTTTAGTTGAGTTCAGGCGTGTGTTTATCGATAACAAAGACCAGCATGGCGCAATTAATCGAACGGTCACGCAGTGTGACTTGTCACACACGGTTAAGTTAGCAGAATTGCAGGCTACAGTGTCAGTCTGCAGATTGCAATAAAAAACTGCCAACGCGATTTATTTCGAAGCGCGCGCGCACGCACGGCCATGCGCAATGAGCCGCGGAAGTCGAAAGCATGAGAGAGACCGCCACTGCATGCTTTTCTCGCAAATGATCATAGTATCAAATGAGAAAAACATTGTGGCCGTCAGCTAGCCGGCTCGTACATCAACTTGAATTAACTAAGAGGTATTCGGATTGGCCCCATTGACCCAATCAATTTCATTCATTCTGGCACGATACTTTTTCGCTATTTGAAAGAGATCAGGATTCGTCATTATGGTAAGAATATATTCCGATGATATTCCGACATGCCACTGATCGGAAATTATTTCCATTTTCATGCTAATCCTAATCTTGTATATAATTTTAAAAAACCTTGCAGGCCTTCGTCAAGACCGTGAAAAACAAGGCTTATTTCAAGAGGTTCCAAGTCAAGTTCAAGAGGCGCCGAGGTAAGCCTAATTCTTTTGAGATCATCCGAATTTTATAAATGACTGATTCTAACGTATAACTATACCTTCTTTTGCTCGGACCGTCCTACAGAGGGTAAAACTGACTACTATGCTCGCAAGAGGCTCGTTGTTCAGGACAAGAACAAATATAACACTCCCAAATATAGGCTTGTTGTTCGTATCACTAATAAGGACATCATCACTCAGATTGCCTACGCTAAAATCCAAGGCGATGTTGTTGTTTGTAGCGCATATGCACACGAGCTTCCTATATATGGTGTTAAAGTCGGACTGACTAACTACGCTGCAGCATATTGCACAGGATTACTTTTGGCACGCCGTATGTTGAAGAAGTACAAATTAGATGGTATCTATGAGGGGCAAAAAGAAATCGATGGGGAGCAATTCAATGTCGAAGATGCTGATGACCAACCTGGAGCTTTTAGAGCTTATCTGGACACCGGCCTGGCCCGTACTTCTACCGGGGCACGTATATTCGGCGTTATGAAGGGAGCCTGTGACGGTGGTATCGATGTCCCTCACAGCGTGAAGAGATTCCCTGGCTACGACTCTGAGTCTAAAGAATTCAGTGCTGAAGAACATAGAAATCATATATTTGGAACTCACGTGGCTAACTACATGAGGACCTTACAAGAGGAGGATGAGGAAGTCTTCAAGAAACAATTCGCTCGTTACATCAAGTTAGGACTAACAGCTGACACTCTTGAAGAAATGTACAGGAAAGCACACGCCGCCATCCGTGCCAACCCAGATCCGGAGAAGTTAGAAAAGAAAAAGGAATCAACGGCTAAGAAGCCCAAGAGATACAACAAGAAGAAGCTTACTTTGGCTGCCCGCAAGAACAAGGTAGTCCTTAGAAAGAAGGCAGTCATAGCCAAGTTAGATGCCGAGGTGAAGGCAGCCGCAAGCTCTTGATCGGTGTCTGCGTGCCTGTTATTCTGGCAATAACTAAGAATAAATTATATGTACGAATCATGCCTTCAGTCGAGTTGTAACTAATTATTATAATCATCTTGCTGTCAGTTCTTATTTTCATATATTTCTCCATCGACTATGAGTTCTCTAGGTTTATAATCAAATTAATTTAGGCTCAGCGGATTACAAAGAAACTTAAAATCAACATAGCACAGCGTCATGATTGCTTGAATCTCTCCTCGGATTTTGACCATAAGCCTGAAATGACAGCATATATGCTAGAGCACTTCCGAAATCAGTGATGGGACCGGAGTACCAAAGTTGATTTTTGAAAAGGGAGCTTGGATTCGCAGAATTGAGCTGAAAACGACCAAAGTGGAAGCTCCGTCTGACACTGTCAAATCCTATGCATTGCAGTGTTATTGGGTCGGGGAGCGCTTCCCCGTTATTGATTGGATTTTCTAATGGCCTGTAGTTTGTCTCTGAAGTGCTGGCATAGTTATGGCGCGCACATTGCAAGGCCATAGTATATGATGAGACAGTTATCTTGTCCAGCATTTCGTGCTCATCTAGATTTCTTATGATCCTGGGGGAAATCATGATTGTCTGTACAAATTTTTTATCTGGCATCACAAAGTCCCAGTCGTCCGAGTAATTATTGGTCTGTTCAAGAAGACTGGGCCATGATCTTGGGTTCATACTCGGCAGATCCATGTTCTTGGTATTTCGAGGTTCATGGTTGGGATTGAGTAAAGGTGACAAGCCTAGAGTAGCAAAATCCATCTCACAATAGAAATTTATGAGCCGTTCGTCCCTTTCCTGGGGAACAACTACCTTAGGAAAGGATATAGTTGATATTCCTAATATGCTGGATAAGGCAGCTATATCATTTGACTGAGCGTATCTACTTGCGAGAAGTGTGGCGGTGAATTCATTGAGAGTGAATAAAACGTTGTGCGACATGCGTTCATTACTGATACCATATTTTCTCTTGGGTCTTTGGTCTATTCGAGGATATTCACGCTTTCTTGGGAGTGCAATCAGTGTGAAATCGTTTTCAATTGCCCAATCATATCTTCTTTGTGCTGCTTCGACTATGTCCGAATCTAGATACTCTTGTGACAAGTGTTCGGGGAGACTTTCAAGAAGGCCCCTTGGATCTGTTGTAATGATTGTATTAGTTAGATTAGCACAGTCGACCAGTGGCACGAAAAATCTTGTATTTTTATTGTAGTTGTATGCTGGGCGCTCTTTGGTAGTATCAACAGTATCTTCATAAGGCCATGGATGATTATACAGGATAGGCTTTGTATCGCCGATCGGAATGTCGATCAATGATTTGGCTTGCACAACCTTAGTGCCGTTCGGTAGATCTTCAGGTTGCAATCGATGATCCTTGATCTCAATTTTGGCCACACGGTTTCGCCACTGAATACGCCAGTATTTGTGAAATGGGTAACGGCGTTGCTTGCCATAACCGAAGTCTGACCAAAATTTGAACTTGGGTGGACTGGCCTGCAAGACATTAGTGAGACGCATCACTCCAAAAGAATGACTGAGTGTCACGTCGAAGTATTAATCAGTATTTGTGACTGAAACAAAGCAAATTAGAGACAGAAAACAGAAATAACAAATAGTAAAGGGTGCCCACGACTTAAACGCAAAAAAAAATAAAAGACGAGCGAGCATGTGACGC
>JAIFTH010000155.1:0-50744 GCA_019968535.1 Fragariocoptes setiger | reverse complement strand
GTGTGTGTGTGTGTGTGTGTGTGTGTGTGTGTGTGTGTGTGTGTGTGTGTGAGGCCCAATGTGGTGTTACATGAGAATGCCTTCTCATGTGTGTGAATAGAACGAGAACTACGTGAGATGTGTGTGTGTGTGTGTGCTTGCCGGCTCCAACACTGCTTCACTGTGCCAATTGTTTCGAAGAAAAAACAACGTTTGTTGTGTTGTGTGTTGTTTCCTTTCGTTACCATCTTGATTTCACTCACTTGCTGCACGAAAATGCTTACTTCCTTCTCCGTATCTGTCTGTCTCTCTGTCTGTGTGAGCGATTGCATGTGTGTGTGTGTCTGTGAATACCTGAATGACACGATGATATTGGCTAACCGGGTGGCTTGACTGTCAATAGAGCACGATAATTGCATTTGTTTGCTTGGTTGCTTGCTTGCTCGCACGCTCGCTTGCGTACTTGCCTCTCCTGCTCTGATACTCATTTGTTCTTTTCTTATCAAGTGCCGATCAATCGTCGAACTCGATTCCAGACAACAACGACAACAGCACAAAATAGCTTAGCTTAGCATAGCGTATGATGGAATAGCTAAACAACAACAAGAGCAAAGCCACGACAACTAACGAAAACGTAACACTTTATTCAGCTCCATCTCTTCAGACTCAGTCTCATTCTCGGTCTTAGCTCACAGTTATGCACGTGCGGTATGCAAAATACCTGCATAGCTAACTTTTGTCTACCTGCATACCTGCCTGCTCGCCGGCCCGCCCGCCTACTTGTCTGTCGGTGGGTCTGTTTGTCTGGCTAGCCAGCCAACCAGCCAGCCACTGTTGTTGTCGCTTTGCTACTGTTGTCAGCGTCATTGTTATTGGCTTGGTCGTGTGCATTGCTCTTCAACTTGGCGTCGTCGTGCTCTTCGTCAACGTCACATTCACAGCGACAATATCAATGTTGACGACACACACCACACAAGACGCGCCAAGACGCGTGTCTTGTCAAGAAAAAAGAAACTCAAAAGAAGAGACCACGGGCAAAATGCGACAGTAGACACCGCTTGCAGTAATAGCAACAGCAGCAGCAGCAGCAGCACGTGTCATCGACAGCTGATTATCATTTCTGGCCACGCTCATGACACACAAGCTCAAGAGCGCATTGATCTCACGTGGGACACACGCACACGCACCTAGTAAGCACGCACGCACCCACCATTGAGCGTTCGTTGGTCTGAGTCGGCCTGCCGGTTGTCTCCTTCTCTTTTGGCTCTTTTGGTGAATCTCATGCTTGAGGGGGGCGGTACCTTGCGGCAAGGCGTTGAGAAAAAGAGCAAAGGGGTGTGTCACACGACCACACCTTACTCTCCTCTGCCTGTGCAAGAGGAGACAATGTTGGCGCGAATCATGATAATGCAGATTTCTATGATGCAATGACAACAGAGGTGGCAAGAGAGATCGTGCACACATAACAAGCATGTGTGCTGCTTGTGAGTGCCATGCACGACACACTACGGGCAAACACTGTGCTATTTGCATTTGGCAACTCGCCTTAAGCTAACGTCATTTCAAGTCTTAAGTAGATGCTCACTTTGAGCACTCGCTATGGCTCACTATCATAAATTTGAGTACAGGTTGTTGTTGTTGTTGTTGTTGTTGTTGATGTTGTTATTCACCTTGCGGACGGACAGACGAACACACAAGAGAAGATTCGATCGAAAAAGCACTCACAGAATCATAATATCGACAACAACTCTTGACAGCAGCAAGACACGTTGCTCGTTTGCTACTGCTGCTGCTGCTGCTGTTGATTATGACATCAGAATATTAGCTTTTGTTCCGAATGAGTAATAATAATAAATGACATATTTTGCCCTCAACTTTCTTGTATAATTTGATCGTGTGGCGTTGCTATCGAGACACTCGGACGCTCGCTTGCTCTACTTCACAACAACTTACTTCAACAACAATCTCTGATTCCCATCTGATTCAACCTCCGCCACTTAGACAACAAGTACGAATTGAATGAGACTTGCACGAACACACGCCAACAAACGAAGCTAATAAACTGAACGAGCTAGACGAAAGAATGCGCCACAGACAAGAGTGGCCTTGTCGTTTATGTCGCCAGTCACTTCCCTGTCTATCAACAAATGGCAATATTGAACGATATATTTCCGTCGTATTTTATCAAATTGTGAGTGAGTGTATGACTGTTGTGTGTGGGTTTACTGTGAGAACTAGAAGCACGTGAACTTGTGAGAACGAACATGTTCACGTCACACGAACGAGAAGCCTAGTTACACACTAATAGCACATCCAGCATGTAGTTTTCCATCGAGTTTTGAGATTGAATTTTTATCATGAATTTCATTTTGATTCTATCGCTCATTTCCTATTACAGTACTATTTTTGAAGTTTTGCAATTTTACTATTCTTGTCCAATTTCGTCACACAGACACCAGTATTTTGCACAGACTGTCTTTACGCCATCCAGCCAGTTGACATTATTGAATTATTGGCCGGCCCCTGGGGCGTCGGCAATCCTCTTCCTGATGCTTCTACACTTTATGCTTGTTAGTTGACGTACGAGACAGCAAGTCATCTTGGCATCGTCTGGATTCAAAATTACCCAAACGATAGCTACATGTATAACTAAGCAAAAATGACGCAACAAAAGTGAACTCCGCTCAAGGTAACTCCAACATTCACTCAACATGTTTTTACTGACAAAAAATCCGCTGCTGGACATCAAGTCCGGTGAACATTGAACATGAAAATGTTGGTTGTTGCGTCAACGACAAAAATTGAACATGTAAGAGCAAACATCAGTAACAACACTAACATCGACAACAACAGCAACAACGAGCAAAAACTGCAGCAACAGCGACTCGTGACACACGACAACATGTATGAAGGAAAGATATAAAATGACAAGACTACAAGCACGATATATGGACAGCTCACTCAACTGACGTGTGCGTGCTGTACTTAGAATCAGAAGCATGTGAGATGAGAAATGACGAAAACAAGTGGCAATCTTGCCATGCGAGCTGCCGAGCGAGAGATTAAAAGCGAACGCCAAGAGCCAACTTGCGGGCGGCTCAAATGTCGGTCGCCCCCTCAATCTAGTCAGCACCCTCTTTAGTCTTTGGCAAGTGAATGAGCGTCTTAGTCTTCGACATTGCGGTGATTTTCATATCCAATCACAAACTTTCTTCGTCCGATGTTCACTATCTCACCCACTAACTCTCGCATTAGATCAACAACATTGGTAATATCGGAGCTAAGTTTGATATCGAAGCCGAGTTTAGTTTATCGAGTGAGGCCACAACGAACGCTCCACGAATGTTTCAAATGATTGCGCTAAAGATATATCGTGTCAGATCTTGCAGTTCAAGCTGGCTATAATGAGAGTCAATTAGTCTCGGATATTCTCTTTTTCTTCTTTTCTCCTCTAGAACTAGAATGATTCTCGTCTTTCTCGTCACCAAAAGAAAGACCTCACCAGATTCTGACAGCCAAGCGACAGATAAACGAACGATGTTGTTGTTGTTGCGGCGAGTTTGGGATTCGGCGAGTCAAGCAGCTGTCAATCAAGCCGCTGTTGATGTTCAGGAGCCTCTAACAGCCTCATCAGCCTGTAGAGACAAGTCTGATTGATCATCGGGTATCGTTTTCATTACCATTCACACTGTGTGGAGAATATCTCGACAGCTTTAGTGTATTTTTTCACACTGTGAGACTCTAAGTTGAGCTCTATTGAGCGAACTTGTGACAATAGAGAACTTTTACGTAACAAACAAACAAACATTTTGACGGACTTCGTACAGCTGTCAGTGTTTACGAACAAGATAGCATACGAAAAGGAAGGAGGAGGCGATCATTTGAGTCAAAGTTTCATGATTCATATACTCACAGTCACACAGTAAAGTGAGTTTATTTTTATGCTCTTGTTGTTGTTTGAATCAATGCTATCATCGACTTATACTTCTTGCAGGTACACAATGTATAATGTCAGCGCACATGACGAAGGCAGCATATTACGAAAAAGATTTTACGAGCTGCAAACTGCGACACACAGCTGTATAATCATGATGAGTAAGCGTTCATTTCGAACGCACTCGTATTGAACATTTACATTCGTTTCGTGATTGAACCTTCGTAAGCGAACATTACGTAATGTCATTTAAACTCTTGAAACTGCACTCGTCACACAATATATTGCCATTATAAACAGTAAGTCAGAGTTTGGTACGCTTGAATTGATTCTTTTCGTCACTCGATGCTCGAGTTTTGACTGTGAAATTCTATTTACATGTACGCCTTTCGTCGTCGTCGCCGTTGTCGTTCTTATTTATGGAAAGAGAAATTATCAGAGAGATTTTATGGGAATTTAACACGAATGAGAGCAATTATTCAATCAATTTCTTTCAATTCATGCTTCAATATTCATGATCAGTGCAATCGATTGTGATCAACGATGGATTGTGTGCCATCAATTGCATTGATTTTGTACGAGTGAGTGAATCGTTTGTAATTGAATTAAATGGTCATTTACGACATCAATAGAAGTTTCTAGAATACCAATAAACAACACTCAATCGAATGTTAACATAGACCTTTGAGCGCCAGCATGCGTGATGAGGCTGGCGGATCGCAAAATCGTTGTTCACAATAGCAAAGCCGAGATTGAATCCATCATTGCGAGATTAAAGTTCAGCCCACACATCGACAGTCGACAGTTGACAGTGATTGCCATGATGACGACGGATAATTCCAGTTGTTCGCAAGCCCACGAGTACGTGCAAGTTCGAAGAATGGCAAGTTTGCCATGGAGTGAACTTCCTAAAATAAACTAGATATCAATAATAACAACACTCTGAGTGCTTACTATCGATTGACGCTCGAATGGACACTACACTTTAAGCTACAATGTGTGCGTGCATGTGTCTATGAGCAATGCGACGATGTAATGGTTGTATTGAATCGTAAAGATTCAATCTTGCTATGGCTCATCTCTGTTTGAAAGTGTTTTTAGTCTGCGATCATTGTTCAAGTGTGTGTAAATGTGATTTGAATCCAAATAATCGATACATGTGATCAATGCGTTACGTCATCGATACGTGCCACATGACTCAATCTCTCTCTCTCTCTCTCTCTCTCTCTATGCGTGTGACATAGAATGGTGGAGAATTCTATCCAATCATTTCTAGAATATATTTTAGCAATACAATTGTGTAAAGCGGTTGGCGCGCAATTAGTTAATTTGTTCATTCTATGGACATATTTTACGACATTGTAATTGTGCAGTGCATAGGATGTGAACGAGAACAATCGATCTCGTATGAGATCACGAAACAAGTGATCATTTTGAGCACTAACACTGTACTCACTCATTGAGACAACGTGGTGAGTGCAAGTGTGTAAGACCACGTGCCAAGACTTGCTCTCACTCTCTATTGCTCAATGATTGGCCGATAGTAACATGTGGGCGTGTGTCATATCAGACGGGCGTGCTTGTTCGTTCGTTGGATCTCTAAGTTGCAGGTCATTAGCGCATAGACGAACAGAGAGCCAGTACTCATATCGATTCGACTGAAACACCAGCAACAACAATAACTACAGCAACTGACAGCCACTGCAATGAAGAAGAATCAGAAGAATGACAAGTGGAATAAACGCTCACAAGTTAAAGTGACGCCAACGAGAAGCAAGTGAGCAGTCAAACGGTCAAGTTGAATTCTATCCTCGAACTTATAACTTCGAACTCGATAGTACGTGCCCGTGGCCGACTAAGTGTGTGAGTGTGTGTGGCTCAAGTTCAGGGTCACTGGCTTTCCTTGGTTGTCGACCAATTGCACGACGAGTGGGCACACGTACTAACGGACGAGTGAACGAGTGAACGAACGGGCCGGCAGCTGGGGCCTACTTTTGCCAACTTCACTGATGGCTAACTGCTTCTGTCTGAATATAACTGGCTGCATATGACTGGCTGCACGTACGAAGTTAGTGTAGCACGTTGCATGTGAAGCCAATTGATTGTTGCTAGCATCGCTACGACAGCCACACAAGGGCACAATGGCACAATGGCGCTAAGTAGCAATGGTTTCAATGACAATGACGCTAGCTAGCGGCAGTGATATGCCAGCTATTGTCGAGTGTGCAATCGTCAACTATCAGCGGATGAGTCGTTCAACTATCGTCTTTCTATCGAGCTAGCGATCCATTGAGTTGGCCAGCAACTATTGAGCTAGCGAGCAAGAATCGTTATGTTGTATGCTCGCTACAACTTACACAGCTGCAATAGAATTGTGCACGGCCACGCCTCGATGATGCTCAGAGTGAATGATGACGATCAGTGACTGCGTGCGTGCCCATTCCCGTCTCATCTTCAACTCTAGCTCTAACTTGTCTCTCTCGTTCTCGCCCCCTCTCCCGCTCCCTCCTACTATATCCTTTGCGTGCTGTCCCTCTATGGGTGGCCTTCTCTATGCTGTAAATACAGAGATGGCACTTGTTTAGTTTGGACAATGTCCGCTTTGCTTATCAGCCTTAGCGAGCCATTTGACTGCACATTGGGATGTTGGCCGACGAACATGGCCAATCGCCAGCAAGCAGCTGACGAACACTTGTCCAACTTGTCGCAGTTTAGTTGTGTGGGCCACTAGTCAATCGGCTAGCGAACTAGCTAGCTTGGCTCCATAGCTGAATGGTTCGATAGCTAGATATTTGACTAGATAGTAGTGCAATGACTGGCAAGCTAATCGAGCGAGCACGTGGCAATCGATCGATTTGAATAGAACCAAATTGGACTGGGATGAAACAGAGTGGAATGAATTTTCAATTGAGTCGAATTGGATTGAACTGAACTGAATCGAATCGAATAAAGAGCTACAAGTCATCTTGTGCAAAGTGAACCAATTGGTTCCAATACAGAGTTCTCAACTCACACATGAATAAATACGAGCATGTTGACAAAACAGCGACAATATACACACAGCACACTGTATGTTTGTAATGTTGTCGTAATCTGAATTTTGCCATTCCAATTCAAGTATGCTTCTAATTGGAAACAAAGATGTTTTGTCAACTCTCTCTCTCCCTCTAATCATGCTTATTGCAATTATGTTTACAAACAGAAGTATCAATGTTTCTTGTGAGCCTGAGAGTTTGATATCTTCTTGACACAGGCACTTGATCAACTTGTATACCTTTTTGTGGCCTCTTTATGGGCCCCTTTATTTTGTTTACTCGGCTCTTATTGCATGAATGCCAACAATCTAAAATTGTCTCCCAACCAGCACATGCTGTAACAACATCAAATGATACTTGTGAATTTGCTGTGTTAACAATCACAGGTGATTAATGTCGATCACTTGTCAGTTAATTTGATTCCAATCAATGAATGCCAATGTCAATATCAATAATGCCCACCATAATATCCACCGTGATCACCATGATAGCCTCCTTTGCCGTGGTTCAATTCCCACGTGTGTGACCCTTTACCCTTTTTGCCGTACCATTTAACGTGGCCACTGTTTTCATTTGAAACACGATACATTTTGTTTTAATTATAATGGCTGCAATCATGAATGGTTAATCAATTCAATGGTAAGATCAATTTAGTCGTACTCACTATGTGTGCCCATGATGCGTAGAGGAATGGCCTGAAACTGCTCGAGAAAGTTTTGAATTTGTTTAGGAAGTGTTTAGAAATCAGTCAGATGCCTATAACAACCTGTGAATCAAATATAATTACACTCAATGATATCCTGGAAATAAGAGGGTGTTGTACTTACCTGTTAATTTGTGTCCACCAACTTTGTATCCTGAATCGTAGTCCCCTTTTTTGTGCGATTGAGCATACCTGAATGACAAAGAAATCATCAAAGTTGTTTGGAATCAAATAAACAATTGATCGAATCACTTACTTTCGTAGAGTTCACTTGAATAAAAGCCACTTACATGTAATACTTTGAATGAGAATGCTTCGGATAATGATGCCCGGCTGCTGTGATCAGATCAGGTTGATAGTCGTCATTGTTGTTGTTAGTGTCTGGCTGATTCGCCGAAAGTTTTGACGCCACGGCTTGAATGTCGTCGCCAACTGACATCGCCTCGACCGGAACATAGCCATCGGCACTGGTTATCAAGTGTACCTCTTGCTTTGCTGGCGCCCTGATAGTAGACTCAAGTGCAATACTTTCGTCGCCATTCAACAGATCGTCCATCGTCCAAATGTCAGCGGAGCCACGAATTGGCTTCACGGCCAGTTTCACGGGCTTGGCAATTCGTTGCAAATCAAGCGCCGATTCTGCCAATTCAATCGGATCGTCCAAGTGATGATTACTTTGCTCACTGTGTTGATCATTTTCATCGTCGTTTTCATACTCATCACTGTCATCGTTGGCAGCTATCGGTGGCGGCGGTTCTCGGTTAACCAAATGAGCTTCAACAGCTCCAGGTCGATCATTTTTCGTCACACTTGATGCCTTGGCATTCGTCGTAGTTCGTTCTTTGCCGTTCACCTGCTGTTGGCCTCTCGATGCTTGGCTTCTCTGCTCAATTGTCAATGTCTTGTTGTTGCCGCTGTTGCTAGGACTTTTCGCCGTAACTAGTGGAATTAAAATCGAAACGATGATCACTAAAATTGATGACACTGCGAAATACTGTGTTGTTGAGCGCCTATCGACGCACTTTTGGCGCAACATCGTCGCAAATCTTAAAACTAGATCTTCAAGAAATTTCTTCAATAATTGAGATTTCGTTAAAAAGTTCAATATGAAACAAATCTAGAGACCCGATATTGACAATACACCAAGCTATGAATGACAACACTGTCGTCGTGATCGGCGCTTATAAAGCCCGGAAAAGTATAGAGCTCATCGATGAGTCAACAAGATACTTTGCTCGTCCACACACACACACACACACACACACACACACACACACACATACATACGCACAATGGTTAGATCGAATAGTTTGAATTGGTCTAATAACTTGGTAAACTTTACATGAATGCATATACACTGTTGAGCGTATTCATTGCTCTGCCAGTGGACTTGAGATGTGACCTTAAACGACAATACAACTTGTTGTTTGTAAAGCATGCATGAACCGCAAAAACCGCACACACATCCGGAACATCTACAGTCGCTTAAATCGACATGGAGACAATTTTGCTCGAGATCATCTTGTCATTGGGCTAGTGAATGGCTGTGGACTAACAGACTGTGATCACTCGCTCTCTCTCTCTCTCTCTCTCTCTCTCTCGCTAGCTTGAGAGCATTGAATGATGAATAACAATAGATGGTTCATGGTTTGATCGCACACACATTCGGTCTCTGAAGTTGTTGTTTAGATTCAAAAATGATGCAAGTCTATTGGTTTAAGGACAAAAGGTGATAGGGATCAATCATTGAGAGTCGCACTATCGACATGGTGCCAAGTAAATGGTGCAATCAACATACGACTGTACACTGTTAACATAAAAATTCTAAACGACCGATATTATACCTGAACATAAATAAATAACAGTGCGAAAGGGTGCAACAGTGTGGCTGTGGGTGTGTCTAGACATCATAAACAATGTAACGTGTCTTGATAAGCCTAAATACTAGATATAGTGTTTGTGATTCGGAATCGTTCGATATGGAATACTCGTCTCTGGGTCGAATTCGTATTATTTCATCACGTTCACGTACGTAACTGAGATTTCCAATGTTGATACTGGCATAGCCACTGATGACTTTCATGTAAGCAATAGCTTTTCTGGGATTATATTGTAGAGATTTTCTACATTTGGGCTCAATCTTGACAAGACCTTCACAAATGTCCATCAGCGTACCGCGCTGATTCTGTTTGACTTTGTCGCGTAATTTGTAAATATAAACGCCTTGATCAGTGTCGTACCTTGACGGCCTCCAATTGACTACGCTGGCCACACTCAAAAGTCTCTGGCGAATTTTCTCATGATAAGCGGCCGGATTGACCTTATCTCGATAACATGATGCCACTGTGTATTTGGGAAATCGACTCAATCCTGCCAGTGTCTCGGCAGTGGCTTTATCAAAAACAGCTCTCCATTGGTGAATGTCAATTCCAAATGTTATCTCTTCGACTTCAATCACAGTTTGATCGGACACGTCGTCACGTGCCATTATGTCACTGGAGGTAATTCCCCACCACATGTTGCTCGACATAAACCGGTGGTTCCGTGCTCAAGTAAGGCACGGCTAATTTTGTGCTCTGATGTGTGTTGTGTTATGTTTGTGCGTGTGCGTGTGCGTGGGTGTGCGTGCGACAAGAGCGCCACGCGCAGCGACAAAGTAACATTTGACGCGCGCGTTTCAATTCCAGTTAGATTCGAGAAACTTTGAACTCACTCTAGAGTCTAGACTGCAGTGTTACCGTTCACACAGATCTTATAGATTAGAAATATTTGTATTATAATCGGTAAATATTTATAGAGAGTTTAGTGAGATGTCATTCGATTGACCCCAACTGACGACAAAGTTCGAATAGATTTATATACGATAAGCATAAAAATAATAAAAACCTAAATGTAGTTCATGAATATTAAGCCCTTTCATTACGGAATCAAGTGCAATGAATTTCCGCATTCGTCATACACAAACTCGCACACATGAAGTGTGATTGAACAATGTGAGGTTGATGATTCGTTCAACATCTTCCAGTGTGTGAATGACTTTTGATTTGAGCCAGGTTAACAATGAAGCCGCGAATGAATCTGCTTGCACACAAGCAAACAAAAAAGCAACAACAGCAACACCGACAAACTGTCTTGCTCAGATAATCACGCGACAATTGCAAGGACAAATATATAATAAAACACTAAGGGTTGCTCGATAAAAATGAGTGAGACCATTTCACAAGCAAAACGTCTGCTGTTTTCTTGTTATGTCGAGCCATTCAATCAATCAATGAAAAGAAATGACTACGACGCCAGTTTAAGATCGATCTAAGGATGAACGATAATGAAACGACGACGACGAGGTGAAACGACGATAATTCTACCCGTCTCTTCGTCAATCTAGACAATCATTGTGTATGTGTTGTTTGCTATCAACGTACTCACGTATACAATGTTAGTGAAAGTACAGAAGTCGTAGTTGCAATCGATAAGATTTGTGGCGTGTGTTTCACAGTGTTTTGATTTGATTCCATGTGAGCAGCATATTTTCTGATCAGCAGTAAAAATGGCGACTTCACTGAGGCGCACGCAAAATGCATGCACTGTCATAAGCACAACAACTGAACAGGTGTATAAGCTCACCTTGTGCTTGAAAGTTTTAATGCTCTTTCAGTGCATATTGATCTTTGATAATTATCCGAACGTCTTGCCGCAAAGTTTTGTGAGCGTTCGTACTACTGTTATGAAATTTTTTTTTCTTCTCAATCAAATAATTATCAACACTGGTGAACTTCTGCCTCACGGTGCATAAACATCGGAACTTTAAATGGATTTGAAAGCATGCGGATATCACTCCAAAATACTGTGGCCTGTGTTTTGTCAGCCAGTTCGAGAGTGATGCAATAGAAGATTGATCGATGTGCGTGTCAATCGTGCAGATAGTAGCATGCGAACAAATTAGACAAATTTCTCACGTGTAGCATCAGAACTTTCACACAGACGCTAACACTGAGCAACAAGTTTACAAAGAGAGCTGTTTCAAGAGAGTGTTACAGTCGATATTGTCAATTTCTATTCTGATCGATCATGAGAATGCGATCACTTCACTCGTGATCGCCTATCACATATATTGAATCTAATTGTAGTAGAATAGTGTCATCGATTGATTGATCAGTCAGGATGGCCGGCATAAGACCATACATTAATTCGAGCATAAAATAGAATTAAAATATTGTCAAACCAATACCGGTTCATGTTCTAGAACATTGGATGAAACTATCTGTAAGGTTATGTGTGTGTGTGATTGTTTGTCAATCCGGATCGACGACTCATTAGTTACTCATTTGTGTTTTTTTTTCTCGAATCATGTCATCAAATCTTTAGTTTTCTCTCTTTCTCTTCCGAGGCCGGTGGATGAAATTCAGAATCAAAATTATCATCATGAAAATTCAGCACTAACACGCGTTAATGGTTGAAGACTACAATTGAACAACTATCTCAACTATTCCCAATTGCATTAACTT
This sequence comes from Fragariocoptes setiger, assembly GCA_019968535.1. Classification (NCBI taxonomy): domain Eukaryota; kingdom Metazoa; phylum Arthropoda; class Arachnida; order Trombidiformes; family Phytoptidae; genus Fragariocoptes; species Fragariocoptes setiger. The sequence goes on along the minus strand of JAIFTH010000155.1, from coordinate 38,588 downwards.
TCTTGCAGTCAGAATCAGAGAGAGAGAGAGAGAGAGAGAGTGCATATAAGGGAGGATTGGTGACAAAGTGAGCAGTAACAGCAACAAAAGTAGTGTCGCCACAAACATAGACACTGACACATCTAAACACATCGAGCGAGTGAGTAAGTGAGTGAGTTGCTTAATGAAAAAAAGCAAACCTACTAGAATGAGAGCACACCACTATGCTGATGATGATAGTGGGGTTGTTGATGCGATAGTGCGATTAGCCAGCCACTACTAACTTTAGTTCTAACATAATGCACACTAATAGCAATAGAGTTAGGCAGTCAGTCACATCTGATGTCGCCTTATCATTTGCAATCGTGGCGTTTATCATCTAGCTATAGCAGAGGTAGTCACCGTCGTCCGTTTCTCCCCGCTTGCTTGTTCGATATCGTTGTTATTGTTGCTGCTTTTATTTCCGTCGTCCAATTCTCGACGTGAAGAGCTCTTTTCATACTTCATTCTTTCACTTCAGCACCCTTTGCTGCTTCTGCTGCAACCATTGCTATTGCTATTTTCGATTGCCGTTTTAGTAGTTGTTGCCGTTTGAGCTGAGCCGAATCAAAGAGACAACGAAGAGATGAGCCGAGTTGAAAAGGACTTACTTGCGAGATTGCGAGCTGAGCAGACTGGCTTGAGACTGGTTGATTGCCTACTCGTGTAGGTGTGTCTCGACAACGGTGTGTGTACTCATTTCAACGTAACTGGTGGTAGTGGCAAGCGACGACAACGACAACAACATCATCCATAGCAGCATCGACAATTCAAACAGCGGCAGCGGCAATGAGTGGTGAATGTTGGCGGATAAACGTCATTAGTTGAATTCATTATTAAAAACATTAGCCCTGCAACATTAGATGCTTTGGTGCTAATTCGCATCGCACGCAGCGACACCATAGCCAGCAGCATATGGTTTCATGTATAGGCATCAAGTGGAATCGAATCGAGCTGAGTTGAATTGAATTGAAGTGAGGTGTACTGAACTGAAATGAACTGAGCCATGTGTTAGGCGCTAAATCCATATGTCTATGGTTTGCCAAATCAAATAAAGAGTGACTAAGTGAATGATAGTTCGAGCCAATGCAAACACTCTACTATGAGGAAGCGACCATTCGGCGATCGGCCCACCTGTCTTGTCGTGTGTGAGAGTGTGTTGTCTCTTCGCTTGCCATGCATGCATCGACTACATGCAACACAAATAACGCACAACCACCTAACATAACATAGCGTGGCATTGCATGGCATGGCATGGCATAGCATAGTTTGGCTTTCAGAAGCGAGAGCTCATCAATTTCAATGATTGGCGCTCACACACATACACAACGTTTCAATGAGCCAGAAGTTTGAAAGTCAAAAGTGAGACTGTGTGCATGTTGTATTTACAAGGACAGGTGAAATGAGCCAAAGAGCTCCAATGAACAAACGAATGAACAAGAGGGAAAGAGAGTCGAAGCAAAAGCGAGAAAAGAGTTGGCCTATTGAAAGTCAAAGTTGTAAATCAATGTCTATCTGTTTGTCTATCTTTCGTCGTTCGTTACTATACTGACATCACTAAGTAAGCTCTAACAACCATCATCATCATCATCATAGTTGATTTGACTACGTAACAAAGTATCTCAACAAACACATACACACGCTTGCACGCCGTGTCCAGGTGCTAATAGATGAATTCTGCAGCAAGCATGAGGTGCGTGCAATCGATTGAGCGAGCGGTTCCTCACGAAAGAGAAAGACTTAGAGTTTTCTATTTTTCTCTCCTGGATGTTGCCAGCTTATAGCTTACCTAAGCAACTAACGTGTAGTTGCTGTGGTTGTTGTTGTCGTAGGCATCAAATGCATGAAGACAACATTGATGTGTCTTGTCTTGTCTCGGATTTTAGCCGATGCCGTTTGAGTCAGCTATCTCTTTCGTCTGATACTTCTGTGTGCCGATCCGATTATGTATGTGTGCGTGTGTGTCGATTTTTGGTGTGCCACCATCATCGATGCAATTCGTATAGTAGCGATCAATGTGCGTTAAGCATGTCTATAGAAATGGGGAATCGTAAGAGACATTCTTTAACAATCCAACAAAACGTAACACGACAATACAATGGTGATTGTTGTTTACACCATCACACTGATTGGCAACAAATGCAACACATTGCCCAAATCAAACGATCCAAGGCAAAGAAAGTGAATACAATTTCTATTGATGCATTTCTATTGACATCATTAATGAAGCACATAAACATCACAATCAGCAACAACCAACCAGACAACATTAGCAACATGCTTCATCGTGGTGCTCTATCACACAACATATAACATAGCTAACAAGTTTTTCTTTGCTTCGTTCGCTGATCCAGCAACAAGTGCATCACTTGCTAATTAACAAATATTCTATCTCGTGTGCCTCATGCAAGTTTATTCATGCGCCGCGTTCCAATGTTTCAGTTGTCCAATGTTGGTTTCATGGCTTCATTACATCTTAGAGCTTTGTTGTCGGAGACGTTTTTTCAATTTGTGCTACTCCAAATTGTGTGCTTGAATAGATACTTGTGTGATTGAGAGTTGAGAATTGAGGATTTAAGATCAGAAGAGATGACCTATCAATCTTTGACTTGTTGTTTTATCTGTTATTTGGAGATTCTTTATTGTTTATTATTGTTGAAGCTAACCAGCTAGGCGACATAAGCAAGCTCCCAACGGCACGAAAGCTAACAATATGAAATGTAGCCAAGACAAACATAGACACAATGACAGTTATCGTTATAACTATTATACGGGTACAAATGATAATAATTATGATTATTGTAGTTGTTGTTGCTGCTGTTGTTGTCAATATCATTGACAATAGCGGGGAATCTCGATAGTTGATCACAACAAACAGTACACATGATGTGTTTACGAGTGTATTTATTGGTTTGAATACGCGTTCATATCGTGTGCACTATCTATAGCCACCAATTAGGACGAGGCAGCAACCCGAATAAAAAGATACCACATCTAAAATCTTGATCTTTTCATTTAATTTTGTTGCACGGCGATTCGCATAGTCTCGCATCAAAATAGTAGTGATTCTTAGCAACACACACACACACACACACTCACTTACACATGATCGACGGCGACATCAACAGCGACATCGATCAATTGCTTGCCTGACATCTTGGGAGAGTGCTTATCAATTTCGAGTGGTAATTATTGTCGCCGGCGATACGTTGAATAATGTTACCACGAGCAAATTGTGTACATGTATTGTTGTCATATCATCACTCGCCGCTAGCATATAAATATAATAATTAAGATGCGTGTAATTTTCTGATGAGCCTGGCTACAATGTAAGTCCAGTTGTTCCCCAAATATTGTCACTGTACACGTACACAAACTACACACAACGGAGATGAGATTCGCGAGTGCATATCTCAATACAAATATGTGTGCATCTCTATTAATAGCGACGTCTACATTTGATAAATTTCATTCTGCCTTTATCAGACTCTGGCGCCTGTATCGATAGACAATCATCTGATCCTCGCCGACTATCGGCCAGCCAACACCGGACAGATAGTCGCCAGCTATCGGCTAGCGGTGCCCTGCAATATTATCGGTGCACTGCACTACACTGTAAGACTTACAGTGTAGATTATATTGTACAGATAGAATTTGCGCGAGCCGATCGACTATGGGTATGCGCGCGCGCATACATCCAACAACAACAACGAGAGCGCTCAACAAGTAGTTGCACATACTAACGTTCACACTCACAGTGCTCTAGCTCGTTCCTTCGCTTGTCTGCTCGCTTGCTCATTCGTCCGCTGGTTCGTCAGTTCGCTCGTTCGCTCGCTTGCTTGCACACTAGATGACTCCGCGCTAGCTTTTGTCAGAGATTGCTCAGCTCGTCGTTGTGGTTGTCGCTGACGCCGCCGTAGCGCTTGATGCTTCGCCAGTGTCAGAAATAAACACTGGAGCCAGCACCTCATCATCAGTTCACTAAAGGCTAAGTTAGTGTACATATCTACTTGCATTGTTGATCGAATTGCTCATCATCACCATCGTCATCGTCAACATCAATACGGGCAACATCAAACTATTACCATGGTGTTATTATTATCATTACTATTGATTCTCGATAACATTCAATTTAATCGTGATCACAATATTTAGTTATACTATATTTACAACTATATCATTATTCGCATGCAGTGACAGTACTGTCGGACCAACTCCTCTTTTTCCGATATCAATAGTCGTTCACAATTGTGCTACACATACACACACACACTCATAACAACCACACAGACGTACGCTCTCTCTCTCTCTCTCTCTCTCTCTCTCTCTCTCTCTCTCTTTCTCTCTTTCACACACTCACTCTCTCACCCACTCGCACACTCAGACTTTCATGCCAACAGTAACACATGTCCCGAGCCACAAACATCCATAAGAGCCAAAAATATATATCAATATCAACAACGAAAACGTGTGGCATCGATTGATTGATCGCGAGAGTGAGAATAATATTAGATTATTACAACATCAGAACTTCAATCCAGAGGATCAGCTACATACTTGGCTAGATATCATCATCACCATCATCATTATTATTATTATCATTATCGTCTTCTTTCGATGAGCATTTACAGCCACCGATTATCATTGTGATGACTCGTTGGACGATACACAGCACTCATGTTTAATACTATACAACACTTGTTAGAGTCAACCACACTATACAGTAATCCACTCAACCAAGTGATACACAATTGAAAGAGTAAGTCATCCAACTTGTGTCGATCGATTTACATCGTGGTACAAATAACATTAGTCTGGTTGTCGCCGGTGTTGCATGAACACGCGCACATCCACAACACTTTTGCGCGCACACCAAAACATTCTCACACGTACTAACATTAATTGATCATTACTATTAACAAGGCGGTCAAGAAAAAAGTAATAATCTTAACAGGACCAATATTTGGCACCCACCTTTTTTTATCATGGCCATGCCTGTTCTCAATGGAAACTACACTGGTGCGATGACACAGAATCATATACACTTCAATGGACATCATCATCATCATCACAACACTCTGCATCATTTGAGTCATCACAACCAGCATCATCATTTGAATCCAAACGTCATGAGCCCACAAGTGGCACCGTCTTTATCACCGATTGGCGCCAAACTATCGGCCTATTACATGAGCAAATCCTCTAATGGTCGTATGGAACTTGTGATACTTCAACAGCCTGAAGAGCAGCATAGAGCTCGTTATTTAACCGAGGGCAGTCGCGGCGCTATCAAAGACATGAGCGGATTAGGTCATCCTGTGGTCAAATTGGTCGGTTGTCATAGCCGTCAACCGGTAAAGCTTGAATGTTACATCGGTCACGATAAGCACAATGCTATGCCGCATCTATTTTATCAAGCCAGCAAAATAAGCGGGAAAAATTCTACACAATGTACCGCTTGCAAAGTCGATGGGACATCAGTGATTGTCATGAATCTATTGCCGGAAAATGATATGCAAGCTACTATTGATTGTGTGGGAATACTTAAAGAGCGCAACGTGGACGTTGAACAAAAGTTGCTTAATTTAAATCGCGCTAACCGAATGATTGATTTTGAATTAAGTAGTTCTACACTCGCTGGGCAGTCACAAAACATATTACACAATGGTACTCAACTTTGTGCTACAACTACCACCGCCAATACTAATACCACCACCACTAATGGGACCAACAACATTACTACTGATCAAAAATTGGCGATGTTAAACAATCGTTGCGCCTCTAGTAATCATTATAATAACAATGCTAGAATCAACAGTCGTCACATTAGCAATCATATCATCAGCCAGAATGGAACTGGAACAAGTGCCGGAATCAATGAGGCCATGAGCAGTCGTAAGCGTTCAGTTAGATGTCGTCTAGTTTTTCGTGTGCGCATACCGGAAACGGGTGAAGTTCTTCAGACCATAAGCACTCCGATTATTTGTACACAACCATTGGGAACACCTGAGATTTGTAAGAAATCCGTCAATAGTATACCAGTCGACACTGCCGGTCAGGAGATGTTTATAATTGGCAAAAATTTTCTCAAAGATTCGCGTGTGATTTTTCGTCACCAATCGAATGGTTGGATTAAAGTTGTGGAACCCGATCGAGAGTATCTCAATTCAACACATTTGGTGTGTACGATTCCAAGTTATGACATTGCCAGTATTGCCTGTAGCGTTGATAATGATTCCAAGAGCGGTTTGCTGGAAACTCGTATAGAAGTTCAAGTATTGGTAAAAAGTGGCGGTAAATTTTCTGAGCCTAATGCGTTCTGTTACATCAACGAGCAGGCAATACTACTTCGGCAACAGCAGCAGCTTTTACAGCAGCAACAACAGCAACTGCAACAACAACAACAGCAGCCACAACAAGAACAGTTACAACAACAACAACAGCAAGAACAACAAGTGCTCGAGCAAGTTCGAATGCAACAAGAGCAACAAGAAAGAGGTTTGATGCAGCAACAGCAGTTGCTTCAGCAGGAGCCCCAAGCTTTGATTCAGCAGCAGACTTTAATTTTGCCCGATCAACAGCTACACCGGCAGCAGCAAGAGCAGCAGCTCTTGCAGCAGGACCAACAACTTTTGCAACAAGATCAAATGCAACAGCAGATATTGCAACAGGTTCAGATGCAGCAGGAGCAACAAGAGCAAACATTACTTGAACAACAGCCTGCCCAGCAAGCCCTTCTTCAAGAACAAGTTCAAGTGCAGGTGCAACAACAGCAGCAGTGTGATCAAATGGAGCCCCAAACGTTGATTCAGCAGCAGCTGCAGCCTCAAACAATGCTGGAACCGGAACAGTTGCAGCAAACTATGATGCAACAAGAGCAACAGATGCAAACACAATTGCAGATACCACAGAGTTTGCTCGAACAGGAACGACAGATGCAACAGGAGCAACAGCTTTTACAGCAACAGCAACAACAACAGGAACAATTGCAGCAGCAACAGCAGCAACTGCTACAATCAGACCAGTCACCAACGCAAGATCAATCATTGATTCAGCAAGCGTTGATTCAAGCGGATCAACTGTCTCAAACACTTGCTCTTGAGCAACAAGAACAAATGCAACAGGGTATGATTCAGCAAGAGCAGCAGTTGCCACCCCAAACACTCCTCGAGCAACAACAACAGATGCAACCTCAAGTGATACCGCAAATGCAGCAAGAACAACCATTCTTAGACGTGTCATGGTGTGTCTCGTAGCTAAGTGTTCAACTACTTCCCTGGCTACAGTATTCATGGCTCATATTATCTTTCAATACCATTAAACTTATTATCTCTTTTGGGATGGCCCTCACTTTCGCCGCTCAGTGCAGGAAAAATGACTTTTTGTAAATGAGTCTGTTGAGTCTTTTCATTTACTTTATATTGCTACAGCAACTGCTACAACCGGATCAAGTCTGAACGCACTTGACTCTTTCAAGTAGACTGATGGTGTTTGAAAAGTTGTTTTGGCTCGTGATTTTCTTTATCCTCAAAGACCATAAATATTCAGAATTTTCGTTCTCTCAAGCATTGCGATTAAAAGAAATATAAAAATAAGTGGTAATTCAGATGGTTTCTGAGTGATGCATAGTTCGATTGTATATCTAAGTTTATCATTTTTTTTACTTGCATGCAATGACATCCTCGTCTATTCTCACAACCAGTCTAAATAAGTTAGCAAAATCATCTCTGTACAGTGAATGACGCATCAACAAGTTCTAAAGGCCCATAAGTGATTCAATCTTATTGACCGCTTCACGAGCACACTCTGTGGACCTCAGTCGCTCCCCGATGCATCTCATGCGTTCACGCAACGAGTCGTTGACCAGCAATTTTTCGATGCAACCAAGGAGCTCGTCTTGAGTGCATTCAAGCGGATTGAGGCGCACACCAAAGTCAAGATCATGGATGCGCTGTGCACAATCAAATTGGTCTGCAAACACAGGCATGACAACAAGACCCGGAACACCAAAGTAGAAACACTCAATGATCGTATTGTGGCCGCCGTGGGTTATACACAAATCAATTTGTGGCAATATCAGTGTTTGTGGCAAATGTCTAGCGCCCCACATATTGTTGCCCAGCGTAAGCTTATCGTGTGACGCACCCATTGATACTATAAATCGATGTGGACTGTGTGACAAGAACGTTAACAAGCGTTGCATGAGCTGTATGTCGCCCGAAACCAAAGTACCGAGTGACATGTAAATAAGTTTGCCTGATTGTTGGCTCAATTCCTCGGGTATCTCAAAAATCTGATCATCATCGTGTCGTACCAACTGTTCGCACTGTGTCCAATAGCTAGGCAATTGATTGATGTGACACATCGATTCAAAGCCCAGCTCGCGGGGTCCCATATAGAAGTTCAGATACGGCGACGACGGTGCCAAATCAACCAACGAGGGCCAATCATTGAGATTATGTGCACGAAAGAATTCACGTATCGATTGTCGTAGTGGTGCCTTGATAGCGAGCTCTTGTTCCTTAAAATCGGGCATTTGTTCCAGCGATAAACCGGGTCCGGCGGCCATACGTCGGTTGCATGAACTGTACAATATCAATGGGAATGATGAGAAGAATCTGATCCAGCGAGGCGCTACATAAGTTGCACACGGCACACCCACAACGTGATCCACTATTAGAATGTCTGGCTGGAGGCTGCGCAATTTGGCCTCAATAGTACTATGATTACCTTTGATGTCCTCGTGGTACCTCCAAGCGACACCGTTGCGCGCGTATGTAGCCTCGAACGTTTTGAACGGACCCTCGCGGAATGTAGCTGACAATGAGCCTACAATGGTGCTGGCTGGCTTGGAATTGTCGTCCTCTTGTTGCTGTGCCTTGATCGTTGAATGGTTTGATGTCACTGGCGTCGCTGTCGAGGGTGGCTCAATGCAATGGTGTACATGATGGCCACGCTCGCGCAATTGTTCCGCAAAACTCAGCGGATATTGAGTGACAAATGTCGTTTTGTGCAGACGAGCATGCAATTCGTCAGCAATAGTGACCAATGGATTGATGTGCCCGGGCGCGTCGAGACAGAAAAACACCACGTGCTTGTGTGTGTCCATCAATAGCTCAATTATTTTTGTACATAAATTATCCAGTTAATGTGATCGAAATACTTGTATGTTCAAGGAGTTTTTAATCGACTGACAAGCACAAAAAAATTGTTAATTTTCATCGAACGGTGCAAATATTGCGAGCGTACGTCCGAATAATCAAGTGATAAATTTTGCTTGCCTATTGTCCTATCATCACGTTCGCGTCTACAATGATTACAATCTCCTAAATGATGTGGCTCTTAATGTGTGTATGTGTGTGAGTGTAATAGAAAGTATCAGTGATGATGGTACCAATCTTGTTAGCTAGTGGAATAAGCAACCAACTCAATAACTATGCTGTTATCACTTTGATTGTTGCTCTAAACTATCGACGACTACACCCCGGCCCACCGGTGACGTGAGCATACGCTGAACTATGATCATTCTCAACGTTCAGCGGCTCTGTATAACTACGATATGTAGCCCACACATAAGGGCGCCAATCAATATTAACTAATGTATTGATTAGCCTTAAGTTTAGCGCTAACACTGGCGTAGTGTTAGATTTGTTATTGTATAGACAACAACAAGTAAATTTGTGATTGGCGTGTGTTGTTGTCGATATATCATTGGCTATCTAATTCGTGTCGATATCAGCATCGCCATCATCGACAACAATCTCTCTCCATGTATTGATAGTCACTCAATTCGCTACTTGTCGGCGCTGATGTCACTTGAGAGATAATTTGGCAGGCTCATCGACCCGGTGAACACATACTTGATAATCTGGGCACTCTTCTCATCGATGATTGCGAATGAAAATAAAAAATTAGCATGCAAGTGGAGGATGCAATGGAGAACACAGAAAAATAATCACCAGCATTGACCTTGGTTAGTGCTGGTGATTCTAATGCTCGGTGAGGTGAATCTTAGAGACGAACAGTGTGTTCGGTAGCTATGTGAACTATGGTGACACTTGTGTGTTCGGTGGAAAACAAACAGTTGTCACGAGTACACTATTTTCGGCTCCATTCAATAGATCATACATTGTTCTAATTTTGACGGAGCTGAAAGTTGGTTTAACAGCCAAATCTTAGGGCTTGACAATAGTAGAAAATCAATTTCTGGCAATTCAATAAGATCGTCACAGTGATGACAATTGGTTGTATTTCGTCATGATGCCATGGCTCATTTTCGACGTTGCATCCATACTCATCAATGTCTTCGTCGACGACTATCAGGGTCACGGTTCCCAGCAAACAGAATGAGCCTCAGATGCAGCTTTTTTCGTCACATTTGATGTCTTGACATTCGTCGTTGTTCGCTCTTTGGCACTCAGATGTTGCTTGTCTCTCGATGCCTGGCTTCTCAGCTCAATTGCTAGTTCGACGCGAGACAAGTTGAGTCAAACCTGTTAACCAATCCACTTTCAGTTGATAACATTGCTGTGATTGCCGCTCAAAAAGTGCTTGTTTTCTTCTATGACTCAGTAAAACGCATGTCGGTACACCTGTTCAATTGTTTGGATACTTTATTGAATATATCTAAATTTGAGTACATTCAGTATAATCAAACTTTTACTGTTATCTTTGATTGGTAGCAAAAGCAGTTTTGTTTGTAAATGCAGCCTGGTACATACAGAGTACCGACAAGCGACTCCGATTAATGCAGCCTTCGTCATGGCTTTAGTACTTAAATGTAGCTTATAAATAGTACTTATATCCGTATACCACGATTACGTTTGTAGACCAGTTGATCTATGTGACATCGACATAGGCACGAACGATTTTCAAGTAATATCTATGGCGCGATTGCATTGTGGTGATCTCTTGCATTTGGACATATTTTTGATGAGAATGCATCAGGTATCAATCAATTCACTTCTGTAACTCGCTAAGTGATTTTCGAAGCACCTTGATCGGTGTGAAGTTTCGAATGCTCCAAAAGATAGGGCTTGCCGCATGAAGCTCTGAAATAAGTTGTGAGGAACTCCTCTGTGACAAGCGGCCAAATTGTTAAAAGGGTAGCACTCAGTATTTAGTAGAGCGACTTGGTCCTTCTAATCCTGATTCGCAGGTAGTCTCAAAAGCAGTTAATCCGTATGATCTTATGTGACTTCATCGTCAACGATCAAGGGACGGATTTCTTGCACAAGTCTCCATGGTATCCGCCATCCCCGTCTTAGTCCTTCAATGATTCCAATATATCTCGAACATAAGTCGTCCAAATGTGATTCATTTTTTGATGTCATGAGATCGTTCGGTTGTTGTGGTGGTTTCTCCTTACATTGAAACTGACAAAAGATGATTGCAAAAAACAATGGCAATGCCAATTCCAGTTTTCACACTAATTTTTGGCGCAACGTAGCAGCGCACACGTCGACGAAAAAAGGTGCAATACTATGCACAATTTACCGCGCTTGAACGAATACAATGCTGGACAGTTCATGTGTCGTAATTTATGTTAACTGTTCGATGCCGGCAGCATGTGCCAACGATAAGTGTGGCAGTCCTGCAGTTTGTTGCCACAAGTGGTTGGTTAATGAACTCGCTCGCTTGTGATTACTCATGCAGAAAGCGAGTTAGAGAATCGTTGGTATCGTTCGGGTTTAATCCGCCTACCCATCCGCATTGGCACTTTGGTTCATGTACTTTGACATTGAACGAGCGAACGAACGCCACGTCTCACAAACTTTTATCATAACATTATTTTAAAAGTTTCATCATTCGTATGTTGTGATTATTAGCAACAGCAAATTAAATATTTTTTAGATTATATTCTTAGAAACTAATTAACGTGCCGCAACTACCAAAACTAACAAAAGTAACAACCAAACGAAATGGGCCTACGACATTCGTCCCTCTTAAAAGCTCAATCTGTTGACGTGGCTCAAGGCGGCAGCAAGCTTGCCAATGGATCGAAGGTGGCCGATTCAACCGATCAGGTCGATTTGAAAGGACACAAGCATTTGGATACCTCAAGCATATTAGAGCATTTACCAAATTCTTTTGGTCGTGAATCGTTAGACAAAGCGGTTGACAATTGTGTCAATAATCAAGAGGATGCAGTCATCATAAAGAATGCTATCAATGATATTGAAAATGCTTTAACAACTAACAATAATAATGAAACGAGCTTGGATGAGCTGAAGAATGCCGAGCAGTTAGCTTTAAAAAATGATAATATATTAGAGCAGAATGACATCAACAATAAATCGTCCATTATCAACAACGACAGCAAGAAAACGTCCACTTTACAACGTCAGGCCTCAATGTTTGCCCAACGCATTAAGCGTTCTAGCTCGTTGAGAGTCACCAAAATCAAAGGTCTATTCCCAACCCTGTCCAGGAAAAGGGTAAGTGCATGAATGTATCGCCATCGCTGCACGGCTTCAATATTGGCTTACGTAGCAACGCTACGTATCAACTCTCAAGTGTATCTTCCTAGAGCAGCTTCGTGTGTCTATGTATGCTTAATATCAAGGTGCTTGGTGTGAAGCTACAGATATTTTCATTTTGGCCTCTGCCTTGTCAATAACAGGGCCATAATGAGTCACCAGTCACGCTTCGTCGTTGCAATGCAATGCACTCTCTTATATATTGCCGTTCATGTCAATCAATTAGACAACAGTCAAATTGTGTCGGCATGCGTTTGCTTCACTGATCGTCTTTGAGATTGTTTGGCTCTTTCAATTAGTGCAGTCAATGATAACTCGATTCATCATGAGCCTATGATGATCGCGGCATTACTGGATATCCTGGCTTCAGCTGCTCGCTTTTTGCGGCTTAACTTTAGTCACTCATTCCTTTTGATCGTGTGTCTTGACAAGGCCAGCTATGCAGGTTCGCATGCCAACTTGGTTTGTTTTGAATGCATCTCCTGGCTTAAAGCTCACGGCGCATGCGAATGCTCTTGTTTACGTGCTCACTAAAGTTACCAGGCTTCGGAAGAGTTGTTGTCTACCGTTGCGACTCGAAATAAACACACAATATTCAAGGCCAATGTCTCTGTAGCGAATATGAAGAACTGATTATGAATGCTAGAATCTTTTCACAAGACGTTGAGTGTCTAGTAACGCACACAGCAAAGTAGATCAACGGCGAGACTGAAGACTTGTTTTTCGACACCAGCTTCACGTGATCTCTCTTATGACAATTAAATTTCCACAGAAACAAGCACAACAACTGCCAGTTATGAGGGGCAGGTGACGAGACATTTTGTGTTCCGTTACATCGGTTGTCGGTGCAATTTGAGGCTTTCTACATAGAATCAAAAATCATGAGAACACTCAGTCCTCTGTTCGAGATTGTAAAATATCATGGTGTTTGAATTATAAATTCAGGTCAAACATAGCACGCACAACGGTTGCAGCTATCGGGGCTTTTCTGTCCACAAGGCACGTCACAGTGCTTTATTCAATGCCAACTAGCTAACTAAATGTTACAATATCGCTTGATGAGACACGCCCCAAGTCCCAGCAGTTTGTTCTGTTGTGGCAACGTTGACATTTCCCGCCGTGGTTTTCTTCTGTGCGAGAGAGTGAGTGAGCGAATCTACGAGCATCCTTTGAGCTCTGTCTTGCTGACGCCCCCACACATACTCGTTCAACGTGCTAGAGTCATGAAAGTATATCGTGCGTGTCCCTATGTGACATTCTTCCCCCGTCCTTCTACTACTACATTGCGAGCAAAAATCACTCTCGCAGACATCGTTAGTGTGTTCGAGAGAGTAAGCAACCTTAGTATGCCAATCAGTCGAACTCCATTAATGTATGATTTTATTGTAATTTTATTAATATTGAGTGGACGTGTTACAAAAGAGTTTTTCATTGAATCAACTTCTCCCAAAACTCTAAGTAGTTCTTGTCTCGAATATTTAGTGAATTTTATGTTGGTCACGTCTAACATAGACGCATCGTAGTGATTGGACAAGTAACAATACTGGATGAAATTTAGTTGAATTTAAATATCAACGATAACCTCAAGCTCCTCAACCCCTACTCAATACACCACTCTAGTTTTACTAGAACTAAATACAACAAGTGATTATGGTTGGCATCACCACTGATTAGTCTCATCACACACATTGAGATACACAAACTAACACATTATTAGTATTTAAATACATAGACGCACGTGACAGGCTCTCATTATCAACCTAGCTAGTTTCGTCCATGATCATTGCCCTCATAATGGCCATAATTCATTCTACATTCCACATGTTGACCAGCTTTTTTGGTTACTTCTTCCTGTCGAGGGTCTGCATCTTTGATTCGTAGTTTATTCGCTTTTTGCTGATGGCTCGTCATTTGCCCCACAGCTTTAGAGCTACGGCGGCACATTATTTGCCAACGACAGTCACGTTCATCAGTGTAGACATTAACACATCGAGATCACAGACAATAATCAATCCCTTTTTGAACCGCCTCATTTCAAACTACAAAACTAACTCTTTTCAAAACCTCTTACCCTGATTTCACGCAACACGCAGGCATCAGCCGAACAATCAGCACCTGTCGCGGTGCCGGAAGCTCAAGAAATCGCATCAACTACGGCTCCCTCTCAGGTGTCAGAACCGGCACCTAAAGTCCCTGTTTCTCCAGATGAGGTGACCGTCGATCAATCGAATTCAGTCTCTGAACCTTCTCCTGCTGTGGAACCAGCACAGGAATCTCTTGCACCTATCGAGACTAAACCTGTGTCAAACGAAACTGATACTCCTGCCCAACCTGAAACAACTCAAACAGAGCCACCTGTCGACACGTCTGCCGCAGAACTAAGTGCACCAGAAGCTTTAGTGGAGTCCAAACAAATTGATGAGGCAAAGCCAGTTGAGGAGCCTAAACCAGTTGAAGAGCCTAAGCCAGTTGATGAGGCAAAGCCAGTTGAGGAGGTTAAGCCAGTTGAAGAGCCTAAGCCAGTTGAGGAGGTTAAGCCAGTTGAAGAGGCTAAGCCAGTCGAGGAGGCTAAGCCAGTCGAGGAGTCCAAAAAAATTGATGAACCTAAACCAGCTGACGAGCCCAAGCCAGCCGAAGAGCCTCAGCCAGCGGAAGAACCAAAGCCACTTGATGCACCTAAGCCAGTTGAGGAGCCTAAACCAGCTGACGAGCCCAAGCCAGCCGAAGAGCCTCAGCCAGCGGAGGAACCAAAGCCAGTCGAGGAGGCCAAGCCAGCCGAAGAGCCTCAGCCAGCCGAAGAGCCTCAGCCAGCGGAAGAACCAAAGCCAGTTGAGGAGGCTAAACCAACTGATGAGCCTAAGCCAGATGAAGCACCCAAATCGGTAGAAGAACCCAAGTTGGCTGAAGAGGCTACACCAGCCGAGCAGGACAAGCCAGCCGAAGAGCCTCAGCCAGTCGAAGAGGCCAAACCAGCTGACGAGTCTAAACCAACCGAGGAGGTCCAAGCTGACGAGTCTAAACCAACCGGGGAGGTCCAGCCAGCTGAAGCACCCAAACCAGTTGAAGAGCCTAAACCAATCGGAGAGGCTCTGCCAGATGACGAGACTAAGCAAGCTGAGGCACTCGAATTAGTTGAGGAGCCCAAGACAGTTGAATTAGATCAGAGTCATCAACTGATTGAGCAGTCTGGATAAAGTCATACATTGATTTGAAGGTGGAATCAGGAAATAAACATACTGTCAAATCGATACCGGTGATGTGAATCTTCTGTTTTTCTCTCCTGGATGTTGCCAGCTTATAGCTTACCTAAGCAACTAACGTGTAGTTGCTGTGGTTGTTGTTGTCGTAGGCATCAAATGCATGAAGACAACATTGATGTGTCTTGTCTTGTCTCGGATTTTAGCCGATGCCGTTTGAGTCAGCTATCTCTTTCGTCTGATACTTCTGTGTGCCGATCCGATTATGTATGTGTGCGTGTGTGTCGATTTTTGGTGTGCCACCATCATCGATGCAATTCGTATAGTAGCGATCAATGTGCGTTAAGCATGTCTATAGAAATGGGGAATCGTAAGAGACATTCTTTAACAATCCAACAAAACGTAACACGACAATACAATGGTGATTGTTGTTTACACCATCACACTGATTGGCAACAAATGCAACACATTGCCCAAATCAAACGATCCAAGGCAAAGAAAGTGAATACAATTTCTATTGATGCATTTCTATTGACATCATTAATGAAGCACATAAACATCATATTCAGCAACACCAGACACGCACGTTCTCTCTCCCTCTTTCACGCGCTCACATACTCACTCACCCCCTCTCGCACACAAACTTTCATGCCAGCAGCAACACGTGTCTCGATCCTCTAGAAACAGCACAAGCATACGTAAGAGCCAAAGATATATAAGAATATCAACAAAAACGTGTGGCATCAATTGATTGATCGCGAGAGTGAGAACAATATTAGATTATTACAACATCAGAACTTCAATCCGAAAAATCAGCTATCTACTAGGCTAGATATCATCATCATTACTGTTCACTCATGTTTGACACTTTGCAACATTTGATATAGTCCACTACATAATACAACAATCAACTCAACCAAGTGCTTTTAGACCAAATAATGTCAACTAGCTCTAGTGATATCAGAATCATTGAAGACGATGACGAAGGCACGACGGAGCAAAATGGAAACGACAGAGATACCGAATTTGGAATTGATCTTTGTGAATTGAGGACTGTTTTCGATAAAGCGACGGCCGAGACATTGGCAGGATTGAGTCGATTTCCAAAATATAGGGCAGCATTTTGCTATCGTGATGCGCTCAATCCGGCCGCTCGTCACGAAGAAGTTCGTCAAAGGCTCTTGAGTGTGGCCAGCATAGTCAATTGGAGGCCGTCGAGGTACGACACCGATCAAGGCGTTTATAACTACAAATTGCGCGACAAGGTCAAACTGAATCAACACGGTGAAGTGATGCACATTGGTGAGGGCTTCATTAAGATTGATCCAAAGTGCAAGAAATCTTTGCAACGTAACCCCGATAAAGTCATTGTTTACATGAAAGTCATCAGTGGCTACGCCAATGTCACTGTCGGTCAGCAGGATTGTAGCCGCGAACGTGATGAAATTATAAGAATTCGTCCCAAAGATCAGTACTCAATAAGTAACGATTCCGAGACACAAACTTTACTTTTAGTTTACAAGCTAATCAAGGTACATTGATGATAAATATGAAGGCACCGGCTCATGAACCAATTGGAGCTCCTTGCTTATTTGATGTTTTGAAAATCTTTCTGACTAAACTAAGCTTTTTCTCATTCAAAATGGATCGAAGTAAGAGCTTGAAATCATTAGGTGCCACCCGAGGTTCTTCGAAATCAGGAGAGGCAGATTGCGAGCACGATGCCACTGTTTTGGGTTGTGATGCGGCAAGAGTATTTTCAAGTATTACTATGTTGGGACCGCTCGCAGAAACTCTGTCACTATCGGGAGAACTATGAACCGAGCGGAGTGCATCAGTAGCAGGGTGGGACATGATAACGAATTTTACCAACCAATGAGGACGACAATCGTGCACTCAAGATTGTATTGGCGTCAAGGCTAAAGGTGTATGGTGTCTAAGATGATTACGTGGATCGAATAGAACGCAAATCCAGGAATCTGTGAATGTAAGATGCATAAGTGCCTACAGTCATGCGGTGCTTGAATTATTGTTGTTTGATAATATTAAATAAAGATAGCAATAACGATAATAATGATAATATTTCAGTGCACCGCTAAACATGGGACAATGTTGTTTATGATGTCGATCACATGAACACATCATGGTTTCGCACAAACGTATACGCGCAGCGCTAGTAAAACTCATGCTGGTTGAAAATTCACGTTTCAAACACCCCGCCTCAATTGTAACGCCACACATGCGTTTTGCCGAATGCATCTGCACGCACGTGTGGGGCTGCCGCTCTTATGGTGAACTCTTTCACAAAACGCACAACACCGGCGAGCGAATCGAAACGATGCCTACTAGACAGTTTACGCTGCATGTGATCACGCTCATGCGTGGAGCTTGCATAAACCAGTTGAGTCGATCACGGCTGTCCCTCATCAGCATTGATCTCGGCTCGCCTCTTACTATCTTTATCCTAAATATCATTATTATTATACCGTTCATCTATTGATTGGTCATTTATTATTATAGTTATCATTATCATTACCATTACCATTATAGTCATCAACATATAGTTTATTAACATTCTCACGTAACGTGTCATCATCACCAGCAACAACAATCTCACTGTTGTACAACGTTAACCACAGCGCGTACAAGACAGGTGGTTGACGTGTTATGAATACCAGCCATCTGAGTTTTGTTCGCATCTCAAATAATTCACTTCAACAACTTTCGTTATTAGTCAAAGTTAAATCTCAACTCTCACACTGTTGTCCTTATCATGGAATTGCCTCGATTGAACGATGACAGCATCTCACGTCTCTCCGCAAGTTTGTGCGGCGAGAGTCGTTTGGCACTATTCACAGCCAAAAATTGTCCATCTATCCTTGTCGATCTTTTGAATCGTGTTGCGTTGCATTCTGAACCATTGCTAGAGAGGAACTCTGGTCCTCCTATCGTTGATATCAAGCAACTCACTGGTACCTCTTGGGAATCTAACTCTGCCGATGTTGATGTTACTGCTCACGATTCCAGCAATCAAATATCTATCCCACCACAACCAAGTAAGTCCGCGATTGAAGCGGTAGAAGTCTATTATCGACCGTTCCTTTTGTTCAGCGAAGTCATTGGCAAATTTCCCCAAGTCACTTCATTTATTTACAGCTATTTTCATGAGCATCAGGGCTTTCAACCAATTCCATATAATTTGTTCGCTATTAAAGGAGGAAACGTTGTATACAAATATCCCGGATTTCACCATCATCTGTTGTACCGTATTTTGCAAGCTTATTTAACCTATCTGTCATACGACCGCACATGGTTTAGCTCTATATGGAATTGGTCTGAGCTTGGCAAAATTTTGCATTCGCATTTAGATCCTGCCATACGCTTCATCGCTGTAGATTGTTTGGCCATTGTTACACAGCCTTCAAAACGAGATTATAGAAGTTTTTTGCGCAATATTTGCGAAGAATACATCTATAGATATTCATACTACAACATCTCGTACTTCGACTATCCATTCAGTCTCACGCTTGAAGCCGACCACTCTATTGCCACCAACTTGATACAAGAAGACGAAGAAGTTTCGATATATCCCTACAGATCGGATCGTTTTGTCAATGTAGTGAACGTTTTGCTACCGCTCAAAAAATTACATGCAAAACCTGCTCCGCACGTGGACCAATCTTACATAGTGGTGCCAAGTCTCACGAAGTACTTATCTCGACTGTCATACTTTATATCGGTAGGCAAGCCATGTCTAATTCGTGGCCCAGTTGGTTGTGGAAAGACAAGCATTCTAGAGTACATTGCCTCCAAAACAGGAAGAGAATCTCCACCGGATATCATCAAACTTCAGGTCGGTGATCAAATAGATAGCAAAATGCTCATAGGATCTTACGTGTGCACCGACATACCTGGCCAGTTCGTCTGGCAACCAGGCCCGCTCACTACCGCCATGACAGAAGGCTCCTGGATCGTCTTCGAGGACATCGATTTCGCTCCTTCTGACATGATAAACGTTGTTCATTCTGTCGTCGAAAACAAAACTCTCGAATCAGTATCTAACTGCCCCACGAAGTTGGATCTCGTGAGCCCAAATTTCAGGATTTTCTTCACACAGAGAAGTTTAGAGCATGGTTGTGCTAGCTCAGAGCTCATCAAGTCTGGTATGAGCTTCATTGAGCGCATCTGTGATGTGATAGATCTGCCTCCGCTTAGTGATATCGACCTTCAACGAATAATCAATACCAAATTTGGAATCAACCTCGTCTCAGAATCTCTGATACACATATTCAGATTAGTTCATGAAGAGTACAAAAGTCATTCACGTCGAAGATCACGCAGTATATCACTGCGCGATCTATTCAAATTGTGTCAAAGATTGAAAAGCATTCCTCACTTGGTGAAGAACGACCCTCATTTGCCCAACGAAGTAATGGAAGAAATACTTATCAACGCATCGGAATGCCTCGTTGCTTTTAGTCAACTTCATCATGTTTCCAAGGACATAGTCAAAAGAATTGGAAGTCGTTTGAACCTTTCAGAGTCTGATTCGGTGCGTATATACGAAGCTCGCAGTCCTTCAATCACGACCCACAAAGATCGAGTCAGGTTCGGACGCATAGAATTACGTAACTTCGGTTCTAATGCAATTGACAAAGTTGATGCCATGGCCCATACATCTCATACTTGTGCGTTCATGGAAAAGATCGCTGCTTGTATTCGATTCAACGAACCTGTCCTTTTAGTTGGAGAGACAGGTGTTGGTAAAACAGCGATGGTTCAGCATATAGCAAACTTACTCAAGATAGATCTAACTGTAATCAATCTGAGTCAGCAAAGCGATTCATCTGATCTCCTAGGAGGCTTCAAGCCCGTAAATTTCAGGACTACAATGGAGCCCATCAAAAGAGAGGTTTGCGACAACCTCTTTGCTCAAACTTTTTCTATGGAGCAAAATGACAAGTTCATCGCTGAAGTAAAGAACTATTACAACAATGCCAACTGGAAGAAATTTCTGAAGGCAATCAAAGGAATATATGAAAAGGCAAGGACACATCAAATACCGGATGATCTGAAAAGAAGATGGCGTCAGGTTAACGACAAAGTTCGTACTCATTTGCAACGTATCGAGGCAATTTCTCAAGCGCCTATGTCTTTGTCATTTCTGGAGGGATCATTGAACAAAGCGGTCAAGAATGGTACATGGATTCTGCTCGACGAGATCAATTTGGCGGAGCCAGAGGTTCTGCAGTGCCTCTTATCAATCATAGATGCCTCTGGAGAGCGCCATGTCAACTTTACACAACCTACAAACCTGAGTGGCCCATTGAAGTGCCATGATAAATTCAGACTTTTCGCCTGCATGAACCCCTCAACTGATGTTGGTAAAAGTGACCTGACGGCAGGCGTAAGAAATCGTTTCACAGAAATATTTGCCAGTGAGGTTACGCACAAGTCCGATCTTTGCAAAATCATTGAAGCCTATCTCACCAACTTCAACATTAGGCCGCCAGTTGTCAATTCGATCGCTGACTTCTACCTTAGGGTGAGAGAAATGTCCGATAAACTAAGTGATGTTAACGGAAATCCTCCTACTTACAGCCTTCGAAGCTTATGTCGGGCCATGACAGTAGCCTCCAGTGATGTTTGTCGTTCTGTTGATCGTTCTTTGTACGAGTCAATTGCAATGGTCTTTCTGCCGCAGCTTGATTCATCATCTGCCAAGATGGTAAAAACACTCATTGAAAGAATAATTTTCCCGGAAACTACCATAGCGGATATCTTGTCCCATAAAATTCCAAATCCCAACGACAAACACTCATACTCAGAAATCTATGGATTCTGGATTCGAAGGGGAAACCGACAACCAGTTGAAAATAGTCGTTACATTATAACCGAAACAATTCGTAAAAATCTAATCAACATAGTTCGGATAATTTCACTTGGTCAAAGAATGATCCCCATCTTGATCCAAGGCGAAACATCTGTTGGAAAGACCAGTTTAATTCAACATTTGGCCGACCTTACCGGTAATAAAGTTGTTCGTTTGAATCATCACGAGCACACCGATCTACAAGAGTATCTTGGACGATACACAATGGATCCAAATACAGGGACTTTCAAATTTCAAGATGGAACTTTAGCTATGGCTATGGAGAGAGGTCATTGGGTCATATTAGACGAATTGAATTTAGCTCCTTGTGAATTATTAGAAGCACTCAATCGTGTACTTGATACCAATCGCGAATTGTATATACCTGAGAGACAGAAAACGATTCATGCCCACAAGTTGTTCATGATTTTCGCCACACAAAACCCACCAGGATCTTATGCAGGCCGTAAAGTATTGTCCAGAGCCTTCAGAAACAGATTCATCGAACTCAATTTCGAAAGTATACCAAAATCGGAACTTATCGAAATTCTCAAGAACCGATGCGATATGCCAGAAAAGTACGCTTGCATGATGATTGATGTCATGCACACGCTTCAGATAACTGAGCGTACTCGTGGGGTCTTTGCCAAGCACGGATCAATGATCATACGCGATTTATTGAGATGGGGAAATCGTTACTTTGTGACTAAAAATAAGAGCAACGAAACATTCTTCGATTGGCAACTTTATATCGCCCAGCTGGGACTAACTTTGTTCGAAGGCAGAGTTCGAACATTTGAAGAAGCAGACATTGTAAAAGAGATCATCGAAAGCAAATTTCGTGTTGCCATTTCCCGTGAAAGCCTTTACGCAACGGTTTTAGATAACCTGACACATCTTTCTTCATTCTCGAAATTCAAACACATATTTGTCACACGCGAGTTTCAACGAATGTTATATCAACTCGACGCTGCACTGAAATTTCAAGAGCCCGTGTTACTATGTGGTCCAACAGGTTGCGGAAAGACTACTGCATGCCATTTACATGCCAGGGTTCATTCGCAGAAAGTTTACACAACAAATTGTCACCAAAATTCTGAATGCTCCGATTTCATTGGAAACATTCGCCCTGTGAGAACATCAGATCAACCCAGTGATAGACCCATGTTTGAATGG
The DNA here is from genome assembly GCA_019968535.1 of Fragariocoptes setiger. NCBI lineage: Eukaryota > Metazoa > Arthropoda > Arachnida > Trombidiformes > Phytoptidae > Fragariocoptes > Fragariocoptes setiger. The sequence continues at coordinate 15,846 of JAIFTH010000155.1, read as the reverse complement.
GTAGATGGTCCGTTGATCAAGGCGATGACTGAAGGACAAATTTATCTCCTCGACGAAATATCCTTAGCGGATGATTCTGTTCTCGAAAGACTCAATTCCGTCCTCGAACCTGAAAGAACTTTATTTCTAGCAGAGAAAGATGCTGAAGAAAGAGAATCTTTGATCAAAGCGGCAAAAGATTTTCGCTTCATCGCTACCATGAATCCGTCTGGCGATTTTGGAAAGAAAGAACTGTCTCCTGCCCTACGAAATCGTTTCACTGAGATTTATTGCCACCCAACGTGTGATACAGAGCAAATTTCTGAGCTCATTATACACAACCTGTGTCCTTATCTGAAAGCACACTATGCGCCTCAAATCATCAAAGTATTCAAAAAATTCATGACAAAGCTTGAGGGGGAGTCGGTCATCACTAATGATAAAATCACAAGACATTCGTTTCGTGACATATTAGCTTGGGTAGATTTCATCAATTTGACGTCAAGTCCAGCATCACCAAGACCACTATCTATCCAAGATTCTATCACCAACGCTGTTGCTGCTATTTTCATCGACAACGTAGGTACCTGTGGGTCTCAATTGCACCCTAATGGTGTAAACGAATTTGATCTCAAAAGATTCATCATACAAGAGGTTAAAAAGATTTTTGGATCTAAAGACATATTGATAACTGAAAACCAAGCAATAGCGCGAACAATTGGAAGATTTGTTACGTATAGACAGTTTAGAATAACTAAAGGAAATTACCCGATTCCATGTTCTAATTCATACAGTTTCCAATTCGACACATGTACTGCCAGAGCCAATGCGACAAAAATTGTGCGTGCTATGCAGCTAGACCGTCCCATTCTACTAGAGGGCGATCCAGGTGTCGGAAAAACTAGCATCGTCGATGCCCTAGCTAAAGCATCTGGAAATAGACTCATCCGGATTAATCTGTCTGAGCAAACCGACATCAGTGACTTGTTTGGCTCAGATTTGCCCATCGAAAACCCGTCATCAGATAAGCCAATGTTCGGGTGGCATGATGGACCACTGTTAACTGCTCTCAAGAGCCATTCAACATGGGTACTCATCGATGAGATGAACCTCGCGTCTCAATCTGTTCTTGAAGGTCTCAATGCTTGTTTAGATCACCGAGGAGAGATTTATATCCCTGAACTTGGCAAAACATTCTATGTAGACCGCAGCAACACGCGCGTCTTCGCGTCTCAGAATCCGTTCAATCAAGGTGCCTCTAGAAAAGGCCTCCCTCAATCATTCATCAATCGATTCACGAGTCTCTACATTAGACCTTACAACGAAGTAGACCTTAAAGCGATATTGGGATTCGCATACCCTCTATTTCCCAAATTGATTATTGAAACAATGGTCAGATTCAATCAGCAAGTAGTAACCCGAGTGTGCAAGCTCAAGGAGTTTGCGTCTGATGGTGGCCCTTGGGACTTTAACTTACGTGATCTGATGTACTGGTGCGAAATGACCGCAGCTTTCGTTAACGATTTTAAAGTGACTGATTCAAACCACTCCATATGGAAGCCTGAGAGATATGTCCAGTTCGCCTATTTCGACCGTCTCCGTTGCGAGTTTGATGTTTTCTCCATGGTAGACCTATATTCAAGTACTTTCAAAACTATACCCCACGTTCCAGCCATAATTGACATACAAATCAGAGAAACTGGACTCATGATAGGCCGATCGTTTCTGCAACGTCAAAACAGAATTCAGCCAACCACGGGCGATCTGTGTATACTCAAATTTCAACTTGGTTATCTTGAATCATTAGCGAAAGGCCTTGAGATGAGAAAAATGGTAATTCTAGTTGGTGAAAGTGGTGTCGGAAAACGCTCAATGACTAGAATCTTGGCCGACCTCACAGGTAATAGACTCAATCTGATCAGTGCAAACTCTGAAATGGACATCGTTGAATTACTCGGATCCTATGAGCAAGTCAACGCAGCCCGGAAGGTTACAAAGATAATCGACTCCATAAAGAAGATCATATTTCGCTTCATCAACAATGATCCCGGTCTCGTTGGTGGTGGCAAGAACCTACGCGAACTTCTTGACCTCTGTTGGCACATAATCAATAGTAAAATTGAGACCTCAGCGGGACAGCAAGCTTCAGATAAGCAGCAAGAGCTCCTCGTTAAGCTCGACAACTTAATTGTCATGTTGAAGGGCATTGACAATAATGCAATGCCACATGACATCACCTCGAAGTTACCCCAACATGTCAGGCGAATAGAAGCCTTGATCAAATCTTCGATCAATTCCAGATCATCGGGAAACTTTGAATGGGTCGACTCGACCCTTGTACGATCCATGAAGGAAGGATCATGGTTACTGATCGAAAACGCCAACCTTCTTAGTTCGTCCATTATGGATCGTCTCAATTCTCTGATGGAACCAAACGGTTTCCTAAGTATTAACGAGCGAGGCTCTGATTCCATTAGTGGTATTGAGACTGTAAGACCACACGATAACTTCCGCTTAATTTTGACCATGGATCCAGTCTACGGTGAACTATCTCGCGCCATGCGAAATCGTGGCATGGAAATCCATGTGCGACCTTTATTTTTCGAAGAAGACTTTTGCTCAGTCTTGAGCAAGTGTGGTTTCCACCGTGTTGAAGGACGTGAAGATGCTTGCATGCCAACCGCAATCATGAATACATGTTTAAAGATTAACGAAACTCATCGAGGATGTGATCATGATCACCTAGTTATAAAATTCATATTGCAATATGGAAAAATGCTCTACCACCAAGTTCAAAGAGGTTACAGCGTTGAACAAGCTTTGGCTGAACTGTTGATGAAATTTTACGCCTGTGATCTCAAAGATTCAGAAGAATTCACAAAGTCAGTTTCTGATCTGATAAACCAACATCTCCAAGAAGATATTCCGAGTCGTCTAGAGGTAAATTGGATCTATGACCTGCATAAGTACTCCGGAGGTAGCGCGGTTTCATCCAATGTTGCAAAAGAAATACCCATATTTGATTTTGCTGTCAATGAACTGAGCGAGCACGTTATCATGGAACCCGAACATGTCATCGATAATTTCACATCAGTTTGCATTGGTATTGCGACTAAAGTTTTCATGGAAAATGCTTCGTATGATGACATAGAAGTCCGCTTGGTAGCTCTCGAGCACAGATTAATCAGGGAAGATCCTGCTATTTGGCTTGCCCTTACCAAAGATAAAAAGCTTGAATTTTACCAAGATTTCATTCAATTAATGGATTCTACTCCGTTCAAGGATTGGCCTCTACCTCTATCTATCTCAGAAAACTACGTGGATCCCAGAAATTCGTACGACGTTTATCAGCTACTTGTATCGAGCAACCTGCCGGAAGTTCATTGTCTGTCCAGCTCATTCAATCGATGGGTGCTATCGTATCATAGGGTCATGCTCATGTTCATCATAGATTCAGTCACATTCTCTACCAAGGATCACATGAGCCTTTACTCTATGTCTATAAGGTTCAAAGAAGCTCAGCTTGACAAAAAATCGCTGTTGAGTGATCACGACGTTCACATCGCGCGCCTGGATGCCTTCTTGCTGAGGACTATCATGAACGATATACAAGCGCGTTGTTTCGACGATCAGCTTACTTATAAAATGATTGGTCGTTTATTCTGGATTTGTCATTTTGTTTGCCTTCTAAGGCGCGGCATGTCACGTGAGAAACTTGAGATCGTTAGCCGACAGATCCCTATGCTATGGGCACTTCTGTGCGAAAAAGCTGTGCTACCAATTATTCGCGATTGCAATTTCACAGACACGACAATTGCAGAATTGAAAAGAATCTGTCAGCTCATGGGCAATGATACAATCACCGAAGCCTCCATCCATCACTCTCGAGACAAGATCCTTGCTAAAACCGTCATAAACCGATTTGCTGCTTCTTCATCATTAGACATAGATCAGATTCACCGCCGCCTCGAATTTATCCATTCTTCGCTGATGTCAGATGTTCACAGTTACCACTTCTCCACATCAACCTCAGACTACATGAAAGCTATATGGTCACTGCTCAAAAATATGGTAGCTGCTAACTACAGTGAGGATTCGCTAGAGGATGCCCATAGAAAAGTTGAGAAACTAGTAGCTGAATTCGAAGTGCACAAAAAAGAAATTCAGAAAGGACTATCAGGATCTAATGACTTCTATCGCCATGTTCAACACAGCCAGAAACAAAGTTGGCAGGCCCTATCGCAATTTGCGCCGCTATGGCAGTACATGTTCTTATACATTCGCTCATGCACCGCTTATCTCACTGGTTCCATGTTCGACTCCACGCTAGAGCACTTGCGCTCTCACATGGAAAATGATCATGGACTTCTAGTCAGCCCTACATACTACGAGAACCTTGGTAAAATCTTAGCTACTAGCACAGCTCTTCCTGGTGATGAATCAGAGGATGTTCTCGCGTACGATCAATTTTGCAAGCTTAGCGCATTCACCGTTAACCATGTTCTCGAACTTCGTCTCTTCAGATCAGAATTTAACGAGTGGTCTAAACTTGACGTGTCAAAGAAAGATCTCACTGAAACTTTGAGCGAGCCTGAGTATGGAGCTCTGCTATCCATATGTTGCTGCCGTAGTTTGCAAGTCGACAAGTTGCAACTACAACTTTTTGTCAGTGACTCACGTCATCTGGAAGATCTTATTACATTTTTATGGCAGAATTACCGCGTTCTCAGCGATGAGAATATCTACGACGACATCGACATCAATTTAGCTGCTAGATGGGCTACATCTTACAGCAATCTAGAGAGAATCCTCTATGAGAAAGATGGGATTCTTATAAGCAGCACACACACGAACAATACATCGGTAGCTCAAAAGCCTATTGGCCCGACCATCGATGACTTCATTTCAAGGTTTTTGCCCGACTACCAAGATGTTACTGAAAATCTTAGCGTGCTTACGAACACATCTGGTTTAGCTTCATTCTACAATCTACTCCTCGTGAAGGGCATCTGTATGGTTCTATTCGGACATGCAGTATCGAAAAAATGCGCACCGTTATTCACTATGGATCCTCTACTGCGTTATCGTGAAAAGTTAACTGTGTATAGATCCGAATTGGTGCATGTCAAAATAGAGTTAGCCATTCGAAGCAAACTTTTCCTATGGCGTACCGGAAACTTGATACATCCGGATGAGGAAGACGTTAATAAGATTGCCATGCTACCGTTCTCCTTTACGCTGTTGCTCGACAGGAAACGTGAACTCGAAGAAAAAATCAGCACATTACAGCGAAGCTATACATATAGACCTCTTAACAGTTATGGACAGTCTTACCCAGATCTCAAATCTATTGTGCAGAACTTCTTAAACAACGTTGGAAGCAGCGAGTACGTCATTGATAAGTTGATTTGTGGCTTGATAGAACAATATCTTGCGGCAAATCGTCTTGGTCTAGATTTGGAAAAGATCAAAGAGCACAAACGACTGTTTCGCGGTTTGATTACAACGATCTATAGTCGAATTGAAATCTTGCGTTCGACATTTTCCATGTTTTCCGACCTGACCACCAATTTTACGGCAGGGCTTTGCTTCATGCTACAGGGCCTTAAGCTTATCGAATCTACTCTTGGTCACACGATTGCGTATCTATACGGAGGTTTCTCTAATTCTAGAGACCTCGAAGAGACTTTGCTAAAAATAGTCTCTCCGGAGGGCGCAGAACCCCTTGTCGAACAAGCTCATTTTTTCGCCAACCTCGGCTCTCGACTCCAAAAATTATGTGAGAATTCTGACATCGACTTGCAACGATTTGTCTTGATTCTTTCACTTGGACACATCAATGACATCGTAATCAGTTTCCCCATTGGAGCCGAATATTGTATGCCACAAGTTTTATCTATTATGGATGTATTCAGTCAAACTTGGTGTAAGCAAGCTGACATAAGGCGACAAAATGAGCTCGATAACGAATCCCTATATCAATACAAGCCTGCCCCTGGTCACTTCTCATTGGACTCGAACCAGATATCCGATGCAGCTAAGGATCTTATCGATATACGCAAACTCTTTCCTGTTTACGACCACATCTACCGAGATCTTTATGTCATTAGACCGAAGTCGGAAGAAGATCACGATTCAAGTCAAGAATCACGGATATCCGCAAAGTTGAAGGCATCAAATACAGATTTGTTACTTAAAGCATGTATGGCACATTTGAAATTCTTAAGAGGGGCATCAACTATTTTCATGGGTCTCGAATTTCCAGAGAGCCCCTATGATGACATATACAAATCATACATGGGTGTCGATGATGCCATCAATCAAAAATCAACTATCCTTGCCGAAATCGTCAGGAGTGACATCAATGCCATACCATCATCTTTTGACTCAGATTCTATCGAATTCCGACTCCTCCAAGCCCACAGCCTGGCTAAATCTGCCATAATCGATAGTAAACTGTCTGACCATTTCAGCATATATCATGATCCCCACGTTCATGAAGCCGCCAAGTTCCACAAGTTTTTGGTAGAATTAAGAAAACGTTTGTGCAACGACATCTGGCCAAGATACGGTCATGAATCAGACTGCAAAAGTTTGTTGAAAGTCATAGACAAAATGTTGAGTCTGTTGATTAAGGATCCGTTCATGAAATTTGTGTCGGGAAGCCATGCTCTCTTGGAGAATCTTGAAAGATTGAATGGATTCATCAGCTATGAAGAGTGCAAATTACGTGGAGAAATCAAAGAGCTATCCCAGCTCATCGAATCCTGGCGTTCACTAGAAATAACCTCATGGGGCAACATTTTGGATCGAGTTCGACGCGAATATTACGACCACGCAATGGTTGAATCATGGAACAACATTTATCGATTATTCATCAAAGATCAACCATCTGACGACCAAAATGTACTCAACTGCACCGACGAGTTTAAACGTATGATAGCATTCGATTTCTTTGAAAGTGCAACACTCGGTGATTATATGGTACGAATTGAACTCGGTTACGCATTCGTTGTTCATCATCATCTAATGCAACGTAAAGCTACCGGTGAACGCAAGGAGAAACTATCTGAATTGGTTAATTTTGTCCATGCTCTGTGTTCCAGATTCACATTTCTTTCTCACAATTACCGTGAAAGCCTCGAAAAAGCAACGGCCATTCTTAAAAGTGAGGTAGAAGATGTAGTTAAGGTGGCTAGCTGGCGCGGACGCAATTATTGGGAAGTTAAAACCAACCTTACTTGCTCACAGAGAAAGCTCAACAATATAGTGCGAAAGTTTAAGAGGGTGTTACAGCAGTCGTTGCCTCCAATAAGCGTCAATGATATTGATCACGATTCACGGATTGTATTGACAGCAGACCAAGTCACAAGTTCACTCACAGGAATCTTGTTCTTAATTAACCAAACGACATTTGAACGTCATAATCCACTTTCGACAATCAACTGTAACGAACCTGACTTCTTGGATAGATCACCTGAGATTGTTGTTAAACTTCGCTCCATCAGCAACGAAATCATAAATTCCGTGATTGATAGGTCATCTGTGAGTTTGTCAAATCTAGAAGAAGCACTTGAAACCTCCAAATGTATTATATCCGACTACAACAATCTCGATATCGCATCCATTCAATACAAGCATAGCGATACTGAAGACATGAGACGGGAAAAAACTAAAGCAGCCGGTCAAATTCAGAGCACTCGCCGTCATCTGATGACCACTTTGTTGAAATCGATCGAGGCCTTAGGTTTTTCTCATCGTAAAGGCTGGTCGGCTGACGTTGAAGCAATTGTTGCTTGCTCATTGCCGGTTGGTTGCCTCGTATCCAGACCTAACAATGAGACATTAGAAGCCACCAAATGTTCTATCGACTTGGACCACATTAATGACTGCAACAGAAAAATTCAAGACGTCTTATTCATTTACGTTCCTCTCAGTTTATCTTATATGGAACCTAACGACACCGGAAAGCTCGTCGAACCTCAAGTCCGTGAACGCGTCCTCGGGCTAGGTTTCCACATGATCAGTGACATTTTCCATCAGCGTCAACTCGCATCCAAAGCTTACGAAATTATGGTCTGCATTCAAATGCCAATCGTTTGCTTAGAGAAACTTTATGAAGCCTACACGGACAAAAAAACTGATACGATCACCATCTTCAAGTTTAATGACATCTCCATCTTATTATCGAGACTACAATCTCTCTTACAGCGTGTATTCTTCGGATTCAAAACTTTAGCGGCAATTGTAGACTGCGAATCAAACGTGCATAAAGACGCGCAGAGTCGTGACCATCTAACCCTTGAGCGAGACTCCCATTCGGCTTATATAACCCACGAGCAGGCAGAGAGATTCGGTCCCTTTTATTCTAGGGTTGTCACCTGTTTGAATGAATCCAACGAAAAGTTGTTAGAACTTTGCAAATGCACACCTAAGAATCATCTATTTAGTCAGCACGAATTGCAAACGGTGTTAGAGCATCTTGATGCTATGTCTAGTATTCACCAAGAGCTAAAGTCGGTGTTCAATATAAAGCCATCACGCTCCTATCAAGAAAAATCTACGAAAACAGCCATTTATTCAACTATAGATAGGTTTTTCCAAGAAATTGGTCTACTGCGTGAATCCTTCGTCGCCATCTTAGACACATCAAAAGATCGTGAGGTGTCATATAAGGAAGCTGAACAGCAACTGCGACGAGATACCATGAAGAAGGCGAGAATTCTGCTACATGAGATCAAGATAACGTTCCAAAAGTTGATCAAATTCGAAGAGAATCAACCTTCGAATCAGTCAAAAAGCAAATATCTTCACGCCAACGACGCCAGCAAGATGATCAGCTGTCTGCAACTGCCCAAGATACACTTTTTGCTATCCGAATTCATGGAATCAGTCAATGACATTAGAGGACCAAGTTCCGACATTAAGCGTCTTGTAACATGTCTTGCTCCTATATTGTCTATCTACAGTCAAAACGTCACTTGTTGTGTCAATATTGTCATAGGAACCTTATATCTTGAAAGCACAGTCATGGTCACTCTTGGTCCATTTTTACAGCATTTTCTACATTCAGGATACGGCTTGCCAGGTCTACAAACATTGTCGCAAAATGGCCCTGACAATGGAATGCCGCCAAGTGGAGACAGTACCGGCTTTGGGGACGGCGATGGCTCTGAGGATGTAAGTAACCGTCTTGAATATGAGTCTCAACTAGACGGTCTACAAAACTCTGACGCTGATAACAATAACAAAGAAAATGACGACAGAAACACTGAAGCTCATGATAACGCTGCTGAAATGACTGATGACATTCGTGACGCTGAAGCCCGTGGGGCTGAAGAGAGTCTTGAAGATCCTCAGGATAATGATTCCGCTGACGATGAAGAAGTAGATCAACAAACTGGCCAGGTCGATGATCCAGAGAACTTAGAGCAATTAGATGAAAATATCTGGGGTGAAGATGCGAACGACGGCCTCAACGAAAGCGATGAAGACGACCATCAGAGTGATAGTGATCCACCACTGAAAGACAAGGGCTCTATTCCAGGAAAACCCGACCAAAGTCCTCTCGATCAAAACACCGAGCCACCTAATGAGCCCGAAAAAGAAGAGGCTGGCGAAGATCCCACACTTTCCGTCGCCCCAGAACCATCAGGTATGATGACAGATAAGTATGAAGGCGAGGAAAATCTTGCAAAACCTGAGAATGTGAATGAATCCGAGGATCTAGAGTTACCCGAAATGTCACCCAGCCCTCAAGAAAATGACGTCATGGATATTTCGAATGATGAACCGGAGCAAAACGAGACCATCAATCCGGACCAGCGAGATAAAGATCAACAAAATGGCGAGGAGGAGCAATCAGATCAAAGTGACAATCAAATCGAAGAAGGCGAGGTTATCGACGATGATAGTCAACTAGACTCTGTGTCTGAAGATGGTAATGTTGAGCAGAATTCTTCCGGTGAAGAAAGTCCACAGCAGTCTCAAGCGCCGAGTGAAAACACACTAGAGAACATCGATGCAGCACTCGACAATGCGTTAGAAAGCCACAATAACAGAATGAAGACCGGTGGCGATGTTATTTTGCTTGATACCACTTCAGTTTTTGACGACGAACTTGCCATAGAACAACAAAACGAAGAATTTCAACATAAGAATGGAGCCGACTCTAATTCTAATCGTGAAATCCTTGGCCAGAGTGCGGACGATACAAACAATACCGCTCAAAATCATGTTGGTGATGATGCTCAGATTGAGACACGTTTGCCCGATCGGAAAGGTAAGCGTTCGCAGGTCGAAAAATTACCTGACGATATGATAAGCCGAAAACGTATGAGGATACTCGAGTCGGAACATTCTCGCGAACTCTCTGAGCGCCGACAATGTGATCCTGTTGCTTCTGATGAATCTACAGCACATAGACACGTGGAAAATCCTGAACACGGCACGACAGATATGTTGGACATTGCTCAAGAAAACGATAGATCATTGAAAATTCAACCTCATGAGAATGATCCAAGTTCTGAAGATCAAACAATTGATCAAAACGACTCAAATAAGGAACCAGAACGCAACCTTGATTCAACTTCAGAGCAAGGTTCACGCGTAAAGACCTCAACGGATGTTCCAACAACATCGAGCGAGCAAAACAAAAATGCGAATAATGTTTCGGAACTCGGCGATATTGAGTCGGATGAATCTCCTGAAGAGGGTGAAATTGTTCCTACGCACACCGCCTCGAGAGCTCCCGAATCCAAGTTATTTATTGACAAACAAATGTATAGCAACAAGCTCATCGATTCTGCTTGGTTGGAGAGAATAGATGATGCTCTTGAAAATTCGACGGGCAACTATGAGGAAATGCGTGAGGCATGGTCTGAATTTGTGCGTAGCGTGCAGCCATTAGTTTATGAAATGTGCCAGCAATTGAATATCGTACTTCAACCAACAAAAATGTCTCGTTTCAAAGGAGACTATCGGTCGGGCAAGCGACTTAATTTGCGCAAGATAATACCTTACATTGCTAGCCAATATCGCAAAGACAAAATTTGGTTGAGGCGCACCAAAATGAGTAAAAGAACATACCAAATAGCCATAGCCATGGACGATTCATCTAGCATGTCACACAACAATTGCCGCCAAATGGCTTTCCAAACGTTGGCTCTGCTGTCAAAGTCTTTATCAACCATAGAAGCTGGTGCAATGTCTATCTTAAGTTTTGGCCAACGAGTCGAAAGATTGCACTCTTTTGAACAACCTTTGACTGATGCGTTCGGACCTGAATGGATGCAGCGACTCACTTTTAATCAAAAGCAAACACTATACGCTCAATTACTCGAATATTGTCACGAATTATTTAGTCAAGCTCAAAACATCCCAGGATATCAAGGAGGCACATCTCAGATAACTCCATCGCAGCTGTTGATCATAATATCTGATGGCAGAAACGTTGAAGCCGAAGGCGAGGATAGATTAGCAAAAGCTTTGCGACGTCTTAACAGCATGGGCGTTGTTACCCTGTTTGTGGTGATCGACGACCTGTCAACTAACAAAGAGTCCATTATCGACATAAGACGATACATTACGGAACGTCATTGCTTTGAGCCATACATGGAACGGTTCCCATTCCCGTTCTACGTGATCCTGAGACAGAACGAGTCGTTGCCTGCCATTATTAGCGAAGCCTTACGAGAATGGTTCGAGATGATTCATTCGGATTTGGTATAAGTGTGATGAATAATAAATCGATATCAATAAATTGCAGTCATATTTTGCAATTTTCCTTCGATTTTGGAAATATATTTAGATATAGATTGGTTGTTGTTATGATAAATCAAATTTGACCTGTTGAGTGCGATGCACGTCACCGTACTAGCCAACAACAATCACCACCGCCTTCGGACTCACTTTAATGTGTCTTAAAATCACATTGATGCAGTAACGCGAATCTCAAGTTTTAATAAAAAAGCATGTAGTACATGACAAAATACTATTCTCAGATTTTTTTTTACATCTTATTTCTCAAAACAGCGGCAGCGTTCCCAGTGTGCATAGGAATGAGACGTAAGTACATTATTAGATTTTTTCAAACCGTTCTTTATGGCTTATCTGATATCATTTCCGAGGGCGCTCCTACTACTCAGAGCGTTCTCAAATTCTGACATTGAAATTGTTGTAAGATATGCTATATGTTTTGCGCATGCTCAGTGGTCTACCAAACTGTCAGCTACGGCTGCTTTTGTGGTTTTGCAGTAACTAGTTTCGGGTCTTTGTTATAATTAGCTTTATCATTGTTTTATTTAATATCTTCTTTCTTAACAGCTCTACCGAAAATTTAAGACCACGATCATGACGAGCATGATCGTGCCTTTTATATCCCTCGTTGCCGGAAGTCCTGGCAACGTGTTTTTCATAGAAAGAGTTGCTTTAACACTCAGTAGCTTGTCTCAGAGTGTTATTACATAGTATAGATATTACTTTGTGTTTAATGCTGCAGGGTAAGAAGTCAGCGTGTGCGACACAAACAACAGTTCAACAGTCTTACCAAACAGTTTTGCCCTTAGTCTTTTGGTCATATATCTGTAAAATTAATTAGTTGTCTCTGTGCAGTTCATCAGTTAAGATCAATAATAAATATCAAACCGAAGTTTAACAGTTTCATTGTGGGGCTCAATCTCTCTCTCTCTCTCTCTCTATATATATATATATATATCAACATGGTAGCAGAGAGTGGTTGCCTGAGCCCCAGTTGCTAAAAATCAGTAAAACTCATGAAGAAAGAAAAATCCGCCATGCCATCAAACAATACCGAATCGACAACGAAGCAGCGAATTTAAAGTTATCAAGCTTAATAATGGCAAATGGAAATTATTGTAAATGCAAAAGATCTGTATGGAGTTGTGACTGGCATGGTCACAAATCCTACTTTGGAAAAGCAAACAAAAGCGCTCCTAGCTTCAGCAATCAACCATGAGAATATTTTGAAAGTCGTCGATTGCACAACTAGTGCACAAATCTGGTCGCGCCTTGAATCAATTTTTGAGATAAAAACGACGTTTGAAAAGCAGATACTACTTAGAAAGTTGCACTCTTTTAAAATTAGTAGAAGTGATGAAATAAGTAAGTCGCTTGGTGAAATTCAAGCAACAGCATCGAAGCTCAAAGCCATGGGAGCCGCAATCGATGATGACACGATAATGAGTGTCATCATGAACGCCTTGCCAGAAAATTTCAGTAATTTCCTCACTACTTGGTCACTTATCAGTTCTGATCAACGAAATTTAAATAATCTTATAACCAATGTAATGGCCGAATCAAGTCTCTGTAAGAGCACTGACGAATCAGCTTTAGTTGCAATGCGAGGCCGCGGTCGTGGTCGTGGACAAGGTTTTCGTGACGGAGATCGATATAATGTTAACGAAGAAAGCTAAAAATGAATCGTCCAACAATACGCCGACGAGCTCATCTAATCAACAACGTGTAGATCAATCTACCGATCGCGAAGTATACAACAACAAGACAAACACTGAGCAAGCTCGCGCCTTAATTGTGACGTTTGCTGATGAAGATACGAAAAATATGAGTCAATGGGTAGCTGACAGCGGCTGCTCCGCACATATGACCGCTCGGAAAGAATGGCTTCATGAATATTGTGAATTCACCAAGAAAGTAGAAGTAGCTGTTGGAAACAGAGAAGTTATTCTTGCCCATGGTGTTGGCAAGGTTGTAACGTCGGCCGGCATTTTGCACAACGTCCACTACATACCAGATATATCTGAGAACCTATTCTCACTTAGTGTTACAGTTGAGCGTGGCATATCGTTTCGAAGCGCTGGATCACCTAAACGTATTGTTTTTGAAGACAATGGTAAGATATTGTTTGAGGCCCATGCAGAGAAGGGCCTGTTTCTAATCAACTTTGAACTTGTTTATCCAAATCAGTCAGCTTTTACTGCTGCCACATTAGATGAATGGCATCAACGCCTAGGTCATATTGCTATTGATACTATTAAGCGAATGGCTAACAATGGTGTTGTTGAAGGCTTGAAGATCGTCGAGAAGAAGAATGCTCCATGCGAAGATTGTCTCATGGGCAAGATCCATCGCTGTAACCACCCTAGCCGCACATCAATCAAAGCCGACAAACCTGGTGTATCAGTCCATTTGGATACTATGGACCCAATTACGCCAGCTAGCCTTGGTGGCTCTACTTATTGTTTGCTCGCAAAAGACGAGTACTCATCATATAGCCTCATTCGTTTTGTTAGTTCAAAGGCCGACATCAAAGACAAAGTCAAAGCCATTATCTCACGATCAGAGTTCGAAACGAAAAACAAAGTGCTTCGAATTATAACAGACCATGGAACAGAATTCGAAAATTATAATCTTGGTAGTTTCTTGGCTGTCAGGGGCATAAAGCATGTTCAATCTACGCCATACACAGCCCAACAGAATGGGTTTATTGAACGGGAAATTCGTACTGTCACTGGTACAGCATGTACGATGTTATTCAAGTCGAAATTGCCCGAGACATTGTGGGCTGAGGCACTCAATACAGCAGCCTATGTCTTGAACCGAGTTATGAAGCGCAATGTAACCTGTACACCGTATGAGTTATGGTTTGGTCGCAAACCGGACATAAATAATTTGCACGTGTTTGGACAAAACGCTATTATTCCTAAACCTGATCACAAACAAACAACTAAATTCGGGCAAAGAGGTGAGAATGTCATCTTTGTAGGGTACACCGATTCTTTCAACACGTTTCGATTCTATAAACCTGATAATCACAGCATTATTACGTGACGTAGAGTTCTTAAGTGCGGCTCAACAACTGGATGTAGTAGAAGACACTACATGTCCAGAAACAATAAAAATTGCAACGAATCAAGTAGAAGCATCTCCAATTAATCTTACGACTTCACAACGTTCAGAATGTGATGCTAACGACCTTTACTGTCAAGACATTTATGAAATAGCATCAGATTTGTGTGCCACGCCGCCATCGTCATCAACGGATAATGCCTTGCCGCCGGTTGTGCCCAAACACGCACCGACACATTTGAGTACGACCGTCACAAAACGACCATACAATCGGCGTCCGGTTGAACCAACGGTTAGGGTTACACGTCAGCAAACTAAGAATCAACCGGGTACGCAAACAAGTCTGCTCGCAACTCTTGAAACGCTAGATGATCCTTGCTCATTTGCAGAGGCCACGAGTCGGCCTGACAAGGACAAATGGTATACTACAATGTTGGAAGAGGTGGAGTCGTTACGCAAAAACAAAGTTTGGATTCTAGTTGAACGTTCATCAGATGCGAACATTGTCAGCAATCGATAGGTACTGCGGATTAAGAGACGACCTGATGGCAGCGTCGAGCCCTACAAAGCGCGTCTTGTGGCGAGAGGGTTTCGTCAGCAACAGGGTGTTGACTATCACGAAACCTTCGCGCCTGTCGCTCACATGACATCGATTCGCTTAATATTTGCCTACGCTGCAGCAAGACATCTTCATTGGGCACAATTTGACGTAAAAACTGCTTTTTTATATGGCAGTCTAGATGAAGAAGTTTTCATGGAAGAGCCTGAAGGTTTTTCTTCCAACGAAAACAAAGTTTGCAAACTACAACGTAGTTTATATGGCTTAAAACAAGCTCCACGAATGTGGAATATTAAGTTCTCAAGTTTCCTCGCTCGACTCAACCTGACACAATCTAAATACGACAAGTGTATCTAATTTACTACTTTACCTCTAATTTTACGCTCACCGGTGTCCCCATGGAGTGTTTCAAGGCAATTTCTTGAAGGAGAATCAACTAGGTATCGTGCCAGCAAGTCAGTACAGACGCCGTGGTGCGCAAT
>JAIFTH010000154.1:0-50831 GCA_019968535.1 Fragariocoptes setiger | reverse complement strand
CACACACACACACACACACACACACACACACACACACACACACACACACACAGGCCACCACGACACGATGATACACCATGACGTGGACGTCCCGAGAAAGCTCATAAATCTAACTTGAATGATTCATTGGTTCTATGTTCGCGACAACAACAACAATATCAGCTCGCTCGCAACAACTGACTTGCGAGACAAACTGCTCAATGGCGTGATACTTGTCCGTTCCGATGCTGGCTCGTCTTCATTTCATCGTTCCATGAGATAGTGAGCAGTCTCAGCTGACAATTCATTCTCGAGGTCATTGCCGTGACTCATGTTGGCGTGCGTGTGTGAGTGCGTGCAAGTTACGTAAGCGATCCAGCCGCCATCATTCTAGCTCCGACTCATTCCAATAGATACATTTTCAGCGATTTTCAGCAGCAACATATTGACTCATGCTTTTTCTAACTGCTATTCAAAATGCATGACACAATGTATGTCATTACTGTGTGTATGTAACACACTGTTCCGGAGAGGCTTTAAAAATTATTGCGCTATGGTCGTAGTTATAGTAGTTGTCATTTTCATTGTTGTTGCACAACATAGTGCCAACATTTGATTATCTAGCGAATAAATAAAATTTCCAGTGAAGCCATTAATTTTCCAGCCAACACACGGACATTGTATTTTGAGGCACTTGCTGTAGGTCTGTCGGTCCGCCTGCCTGCTTGCCAGTTCGTGTCGCGTGCCGCCTGTCGTCGACGCTGCTTCCAACCGCTAGCAGCTGGGTGCAATGCCAGAATCTGTCTGTCAGTTGTGACTGCTCGCAGTGACTGTCAATTGTCGTCGACATTACATGTACGAACTGTGTGACAGCAACAACAAAACCAGCGAACTAACAATTGAACTCGTGTTACGTCACACATATAGTGCGTGGTGGCGGTGGCAGCGATGGATGCACACAAATAGAGGTCGACAGTTGTTGTTCTTGTCGTCAAATAATTTGGAAACATTCTTGATTCATGTGCTGTCGGTCTTGATAAACTACAAATACTTTATAAACTTTCCGTTTCTCTCTACAAATGCTTTGAATGATTCAAATGTGCGTGAAATGTGCAAATCCGATTGAGGCCTTTTGTTCCCTAGGCTGCTTGGCTCTGACTGCTTGTTTCGCTTGTCTTGCTTAATGAAATATTGTTTTTACATGAATATTGTTCTCATGAACACGATTCATTCAAAGTTTGATTTGTGAAAAACATAGAAAAAAACAACATAGCATCGAATCATTCAAAAGTTTATATCAGTCATCGTGTACGGCAGCCCCCTAATCCTAACGACAACTTCCGCCAATCACTCAACGCTGATAACACCTATCACACGTGGACGCCTTGTCGTTACAAGTTCACATGTGCGTGTGTTGAGCGATCGTTGCGGCGCATTTGAAGCTTTATCGCTGAGCTTAAGAGGCTGACTGGAGGCTTCCTGCGTCGTCGTCGTCGTCGTCGTTGTCGTCGTGTGTGTGTGTGTGTGCTTGTGTCGATGTGATCGATTGGTCGAGTCATCGATCACGTGCGACGAGCAAACTGCCAACCTCGCCCTGGAGACGCCTCGTGCGCCATTCGCGGCCCGTCGCGACAAACTGACTGACGACATGAGCGTACGTCTGTCTGTCTATCTGTCTATATATCCGCATACAAATATACCACCACTTGAATGATCACACTGAAACCCTGACGCCAAAGCCTTTGGGGCTCAAAATCGAAGTTTCTCGATTGATACAGCTTGCTCGTTCGCTTGCTTCGGTATTCAAGAGCACCACGAGATGAGTTGACGATCGACGAGATGAGGCGAGTCGCATGACAACGCCGACAACGAGATGAAATGAAATGAGATGGGATTAGATGGCGTTACATGAGATGTGTAGCTTGACATGTAAAGGCATGGCGACAAAATCGTATGATATCCAACGGAGCGAGGGTTACAATCATCTTGCTGCCTTGTTGTTTAAGTGATCCATTTTCGCTTACCAATCAATCTCGTTGCTGTTCATCAATACGCGCAATAGTTGACAGCCGTTTGATGACTTTTCTCAATTCTTTTTCTCGATTTGTTCGTTCATCTTGTTTCGTTTTGTTTTGTCGACACACACGCAGCTCAAATTTTATATACAGCGTTCGATAGCGAGCTAGTGACGAGTAACTGTTACTACTTTCATATGTGTGTCGTCCGAGATTGGCCAAACATACTCGTTGTTCTTATAACGACGTCAGAGTGTCGTGGGCCAACTTTTGTACGTCATCCATCATAATTTTCATCGAATTTTGTTTCATGTTTGTGTGTGATCGATCGGTACTCACGAAAGCAAACCAAACAAGACGGAACGAAACGACACGAAACGAAATGCAATGGAATAGAAAACTCGCCGGAATGGATTGATTCAAGCCAAACAGAGTCGTACAATATTCGCCCAAAATGACCATGATGATGATGAAAAAGTGTTGTTTTGTTGTGCCATTCTCTCAGTCAAATGGCATATTCTGGGCCATTTCATATTTGAAGAGCACAGAGAAAATATGCAATTCGATTCCGAAAAAATTTGAAAAAAAAACGAAAATCATCAACTGTTGTTATTCGACACTTGCATTTGTGCGTGTGCGTGTGCATGTGCGTTTGATCAATCGTCCGAGACATCAGTTCATCCATGATCGCCATTAACACAATGACTGAGCATCACATTCTCCCCAAGTGTGATTACCTAAATCGTTACCATTGATATTATGATGTCCGAACAATTGTTTCAGTTGACACGATTTGCAGCTGCTTTTTGCTATTGTTGACTCTAGCTGCCTTGAAGTGTTGCAGTTAAAATAGACTGTAGTCAGAATAGGCCATCTTTTCTCTCAGACTGCAGTTGAACAACGATGAATGGGTGCGTTGGCGTCATGCACCTGTCAATGGCGTGTTCAACTCAATCACTGCCCACCTCATCACTACGCATGCCAGCCAACAGCAAGTGTTGATAAATCAATCTCTTTTCTGTTCACTGTCCTTAAGAAGTAGTTTCGAGTTGGTGTGTGTAAGCTTGAATGTAGTGGCAAAATCCAATTGGTTGGTGCGTTACGAGATGACGTGATGGGCTATCGAGACGTCTCTCCTTGCCAAGCCAAGAGAGTCAAAGAGTGAGTGAAACAAAAAGCCTCACGTCAACTGCAGGCAGGCTGCCTGCTTCAAATAATACTTTTGTTGTTGGCTAGCTACAACTACTTGCTTACATCAGGGCCATCAATCATCTTGAACATTGAGCTGTTGAGCTATCGTCGTTCAATCGTCCTCTCGTTGGTCGTAGTCATCTCGACTTCTGTTGCTGCTGATGTTATCATTGCAATTTTTCCCTTCGATCTATGCCAGATGCTTTCTCTCTCAACTCGTTGTTGTTGCTGCTGCTGCTGCTCCAGCTACTATTGATGTCATGCCAGTCATCAAGACAGCCCACTGCTTTTGTCTCAACGCCAGCGTCCGACAGGCAGCCTGTCAAACGTGTCCACCCTTCTTGCAAGGCCGCCAGTGGCAGCAGACACGCAGACAGTCCTGTTACTTTTGTCACGCCCTTTTGAGCTTGACTGAAATGTTGACATAAAAGAGATGCCACTTGTCTCACGGTACCGAACTTCCCTTTCTTGTCAGACTATTTTACGCGTCGATGTGGGTGTGTGCTCGCTTTGGATTGTGCCGGTTTGTGTACATGTCGTGTCGTTGTACATCTGCCAAGACTTTGCAACAATCATCCATCAAAGTTGCAGAATTGAACGCTACCGGATCTCCTAGCCAGCGAGCAATAATTCAGCTTCCATTGTAAGGCCAGGCGAGACAAGAACATTGCTTCTGGGCACACACGTGTCTGTCAATATATCGCGCGCTCGTTGAAGTATATACCGTGAAGTATCGAAGTTATGATTCATACGGGTATAAGGCAACATGTCTGGCGATGTACACGTAAATTGGTGGCGGACACTGCTACGACTACTTATATCCAAATCGCTAACGGGCACAATACAGAGTAATAATCCGGGAGAGATTCTCGCAAGATGTCGATGCTGGAACCCAAGAGAAATGATTCAATCGATGATGAATGATTCCTCTGTGCGTGAATTGTGCTCGTGTCTCTAGACCCATAATCATAGACATAGATGATCGATCGATGATACACACACGCACTCAAACAAAACAATATCTAAACTTCAATTTATACATGAGCGGCTGAAAATTGCATTATCCATTGCAGGCGACTATTTGGTGAATATTTTTAGAATTTTCGGCGCCCACACTTGCTGTGCTGCAACAATGCATTACATTTATCACACCCAAGCGCACAATCATCTTGTCTTACGATGCAAATTAAAGAGCATTGATCAATGAGCGATCGACTCTTTCTTTTCCTTGGGCTCGTTGATAAATTGACTCAATGCAACTTACAAAACAAGACAACAAGTCATACATATTGCCGCATTGCATTTGTCCACACAGATGTTTTGACGGTTGATAGTTTGACGGTTTGATTGTTGGATAGCCATCGCTCATTTCGACGTAAAATATAGAAAGAAGTCATCAGTCTTGTGACGTGAAAGTTTTCTATCATATTTTCTCTTTCCCTAGGCTCTCTCTCTCTCTCTCTCTCTCTTCATCTGTCTGGCTGATTGTACGTGTTTGATCGTGCTCATCATTAAAACTGAACACTGAACGCTGAACTCAAACGAAGCCTGTAAAGATATGTGTGAGCGCTGATTGTGGTCCAATCTCTCAACCGAACAGAACCAATCCAGTCAACTTGAGTCCAGTAGAGTCCAATCAAACTTAAACTATCGCTTCGTTGCGATTCATTCGCTTCGTTGACTCTGTGGCACGTTTTGTGTGTTCCATCATCGACGTCGACCGCGACGACGACGCGTAGCATTAGCATTTGCCATATTTTTCCATTTCTTCTTTCTTTCTTGATGTGCGTGCTTCGTGAATGATCAAAAAAAGAAAATTACAGTGATTCGTTTCTAATCAATCAAACTGCGGCGGCTGTCATCAATTTCTCTCGCTCCTTTTTGTGTTCCTGTTGTCCGTGCTAAAATACACACACGCACAAAACGAATGTAATCTTGACAGCCGATTTGCTGCGCTACGCTGTTGCTGTCGGAGCTGTCTGTGTGTGTGTGTGTCTATCTGTCTGTCTGTATATCAGTGTATGGATGATGGCATTTGACACTGATGGGACCACGACGTCGAGTGTTCGAAAAATATAAATGCAAGAATAGGGGAGGAACATAAAAAGTGACTATTGTGTATGATCTGTGCGTCGAACAAAACTCTCGAGAGATGGCGCTTCATTGAACGTAAAATTTCTTCAGCAATCACTGCGGTTACAACTGGTACTGCACAACTCACGTCAATACAATGTTTGTCTTGTTTAGCATGTCGTTTTTTCTTATTCTTCTGATTCGTCCCATTAGATTGTTTACCGATACCAATTGTTCTCCTTGTGCTGTTATTATTGTGCTCGCTCCATTGGTAAACCATTATCGCGCGTCCATTATAGATAATGGCAGATGGTTGCGTTTGTGCTGGTAAATAGTGTGCCATCGTAAATAGTGTGGCTGCTATAATCGATTGTTGCGATCTATCAATTTGAACGATGGATGGGCGTAAAAGATAGGCTATCGTTTCGAACATTAAATCCTTTTTTACAGTATCATGGATAAACAATCCTTTGATCACTATCCGAATTCACCTAAATGGGTTGGCATGCACGCAAAAAGAATAAAACAGACAAAAAATTAACACCGAGTGGTTGTGTGAGTGCCACGCCCATTCAGCGAATTCACAACCACACACACACACGCGCGCAAACTAACGAATAACGTTCGCTGACGAGTGAGAGAGCCTTTTCCTCCATCAGTTGGCTCAATTCAAAATGAACGAATTGTGATCAGCTGTTTAGCGAATTTATAGACCAGTTTCATTTATACGAAAGTGGCGAACGAAAGGTTCTACGTCTAGAAGCGCACAATTTGAGTTTGATCGATTAGCTAGCAGGATATCTTGATTGCTGGAAAATTGTAATCAATATCGAGACTCGGAGACGGAAATGAGGGCCAGAAATAATTCGACTGATCGAATGACGAGGCCAAGATATGAGGTCAGTTTGCTCACTCAATCAATGATCATCAATGATTGATTATCACAAGCTGCATGAGGATATCATTTGGTCAAGTAATGTTGATGATTGTGTTTGTGTGTGTGTGTGTGATCAAACATTGCAATATGTGGTTAGCGGCTCTTCTTCTCCGTTCAATCTCTCCTCGAAGGAAAATTTCTTGAGTGGGAGATAACTTACACATTGTGAATGTTTCTAGTATCGAATAGATTGATCTATTCTGTTCCATTCCATCTCGTATAAGTTTCTCTTACTGTTACTGTAGCTCGTCGACCATTGCTCTTGATTGATCATTGTCATGATTGATCGCGTTGTATTGCCGCTTGACGATCTAATGCGATATGTCTGTCGATTTGACAGTCTGTCTTATCTGACTGTCTTGCCGCAATGTTCGGTGCAAGATTGTTGAACGACAGCCGTGATAACACGCATGTAATTGAGTGCATGGGCCTGCTGTCATCGGCATCCAATGGTCTTTGATAGAACTCAACCCGACTGATCGAATTGGCTTCATCATTTCAACGCCTCACATCATATCGCATGTGTTTGTGAACGCAAACACTGCTAACATTGTTCGATTCGGATTCGATCGGCAACAATCACTTTGCTTGTTTGAACAATGCAACCGACAATGGAGCGATGTGGACATAAGATCAATTATTTTGCAGTTTGCAGTTCGTCGAATTGCTCATGCTCGCAAGGCTCATTGGCGATGCCGAATCATTGAAGCAACACAAGCTTCCATACTTTTTGACATACTTGAATAATTCTAATATATTCCTGTCTAAAGCTTTTAAAAATACTGAATTGTAGATGCAGATAACGAAAGGACCAAAGTAATTTGTCGACTAACTATCAAATCCACAGTGTACCGAATATATCATCAGAGAAATCTCTAAATAGCTCGCGCGTCATCATCATCAACATCATAGTTGATGTGTTGCCCCCTGTTGTTAGAAAACATATTTTCAGTTCGAGTTTGCAAGATAGCCTAGTGATCGTTCGCTTTCTCGATAATCGTTCGTCGTAGGCAACGACGATCAAACGATGTGTCCATTTTACTATTAGCATGTGGTTGGTTTTATTAGTGTGTTCGTGAGTGCGTATGTGTGTGTGTGCGAATGTACGTGCGCTTGTGCAAGCTAGTGTTGGTGTGCATTTAAGTTATGGTCAACAGTAAATCAGATCGATCAAGAATAAATGGTTGGTCATTCATTATTGCTTTGAGGGCCACAGGAAATTGTTGTACCAAACGGGCATGACACACAGTCTGTGAAATAATCGAATTTGCTGTCCTAGATTGATTAATTTGCATAGTTGCCAGCAGCAGCAGCATAATAGATTGAGCGCGTAAATTAATAGACAAATGGTGCATGAGTGCGCGTGTTCTTGTAACTGACAAATGGCACATATTGATGTATAATATGTTAACAGATATAGTGTAGTGTAATATAAGGCTGGGGCACCGGAAAAGCACACACACACACACCCACTCCCAGCAACTCATGTGAGAGGCAATAACTCAAGTGGTTGTGGCAAAAACTCATAGAGCTAAAACAATCGACGAATGAATGTTGCAACTGTTATCACTGCCAACGAATACCGGATGCCCATTATTGTCGTTGTCCGGCATAAGAGTGTTGTACGTGTTCGTGCGAGCATTCTTTTGCAACTTACATTCGATTGCAGAGAATAAGTTTCAAAAGAGCGCGCAAGCATTCAATTTCAATGAGTTCTTGAGATGTCACGACACAAGCAATCTTTATCGAGAAATAGTGTTTACAAAAGTAAGAGGGACAAAGAAAGAACTATTCATGTTAAATAGTCTGGTTAAATAAATGAATAGCTGATTGGAGAAAAAAAAGGAGCTGCGAGTGCAATGATAAGTTGAGTGTTTGCACATGCCTGACGCACAAGTGTTTTGTTATATATTTTCTGTTGCTATAATCATTGTGATGCTCGAGAAAGACAGACAGATAGAAAGACATCAGATGTCAGAATGTGTTAAATCTCTCACAGAAATCGAAATCAAGATATCAGGAAAATTGTGTGACCGACAACACACGAGATGGACTTGAATTGTGACGCATATCAACGCAAAGCTGTCAATCTCTCAATGACAGGCTCAATATTTACACACGCACATATTCATCATTGTTTACTTTACACTCGTGATAAATCTATCGACGTCCGATGTTATTCGAAAAGATATTCAGATAATCAGAATTCGTCGAATTTGTTTTACTTTACTATTGAACTTTTGAATGCACAATTGGCGCCAAAATAACGATTGCGGAGAAATACCGCTGGTGGAAAACTTGTTGAAGTTCACCTCAATGCACCGTCGTCAAGCTCAATGAGAATAAATGTCTAAAAACAAATTTGCAACTGCTCGCAATAGCGTTAGCTGCTGTAAATGGCAATTTATTTTTACGACGACATTTGAAAGGGGCCGCCATCATATTATGTGTCACACAGTGTGGTAACATAGTTATCGAGTGACATGCCGCGTTGTATACAATCATTATCATCAGTATGTACGCACAATCATACATATAATGGTGTATGAGCCAACCAACTTTCGCAAGAAGCAGCAGATAGTAGATGTCATTATTATTTCTGGGTGAACAGAGTAGTGAGCGTAGGCTGTCGTCTGAACAACAATTACTATGGTTTCAAGCAATGAGACAGAAATCGACAAATCATTTCGTTGATCGTTGACACACTTACACACACATACTCACACAAACAGGCATGAACTCAATCGCCAAACCAACAATTGCTTGCAGATGGCAGTGAAGCGAATCAAATGTGTCAGTCTAATCAATTGACGCAGCAATTGAGACATGGAACTAACTCTTCGGGTATGACGCATAAGGTCGCTCTAACTAAGTGACAGCTAATGACGAACTTCCTCTCCTGCCCCTTTATCGATCGTATAATTCAAGATAATTTAACATTAGATTACGAAATAGCAAAATTTTATTATAAGGTTAAACTGTTTACCAGTTTGTGGTACTTGACTAGAGCTGATTAGATCTCACAAGACTGAACAAAACAGTACGAGGCTTTACATGAGCATTAAGCATGCACCTGCAGTTTGTAACACGAACCCATAATAGCACGTGCACGTGCAAAAACACGTGCCCCTGTAGATCGTAAGTTGTTAAGGGGAACGTAGTTCGGTCGGGTAATATTGAATGAACATTGTTCTACACATTAGAACACAATTGAAACTAGCACTGAAGCTGAAAAGAATTAATAAACGTCAGTAAATCACATTCTTAATGATTGTGGCCATCGTTATTGACATCATTGACGGCATTGAAATCACACGCACGCACACACACGCCATTTACGAATGGCGAATAGCGAATAGCAAATAGAGAATAGCAACCAAGGACCACAAGCATGTTCGTGAGCATGACCAAAACACATGCCAACATAAAGAGGCAGTCAAACAGAGAGTTCTTCCCCTTTTTTTCCTTCCTTTGATCTGTTCTTTTAACGATGTTCTTCTTAAAGCTGCTTCATTTGGTTGGCTTTATACGGTTATGACTACATCCACAAGGGGCAATAACGCCAACGACAATGGCGATAAGATCGATCGACTTTTGAACATAACGGTTAGAGAGATAGCGACGTAAAATATAGAATGATGATTTCTCTAACTATGTTTTGCACGAAAAATTTCCACAATTTACATTTCGGCACGTTTCACATTAACAATCATTTTGCGTACATTGTTAATGCAGTGAGCAAGCAATAACTTAGTGCTGATATTGTAAGAGAGGTGCAAATATATATATATTCCAAATGTATACTACAAGCTAGAGCAATGTGAGATAGCAGAAGCATATGACTACTAATCTAATCGTAAGGAGAGACGCCAAATGATTTCACACAAACCGAGGCGAACAAAAAGGGGCCAAATGAGTGTGAGTGCTACAATCATCAATCATTTTGCGTTGAAGCAGTTGTCGTCGTTATTGTTGTTGTTGTTGTTGTTGTTGTTGTTGCTGTTGCTGTTGCTGTTGCTGTTGCTGTTGCTGTTGCTGTTGTTGTTGCTGTTGAGGCTCTCACTGTTGGAGCTGGCTGCTCGTGTGCGTGATGCTTGTGGATTAGGTTCTGGCGACTTTGTGTTATCGCGAACAAAATATCAATTTTCCTAACTATCTGCTTGCATTCGTTGGTTAATTGACACGCAACTCAAACGACAACATCAGCAACAGCAACAACAACGACACGAACGACGACGAACAACGACGAACAACAACTTCTGATTTTAATCAGCTGACCTTAATTGTGCTCTAAAGATCTATCGTTCGAAGGGAGAGGCGAAGAGCTAGGTCTTTCAATTGAGTTTGCGATAGTTAAAAAGCTTATGTGTAAAAAAGCGACATATGCAATTGGAAAAAAGGAAGGAGCTTTGACGTAAGCGCACCTCTAAAGTTGCTTGCTTATGGTTTGATTGATTTATAGTTGCTCATTTTGACACCAATGAATTGCCGAGCATGATTTTTCTCCTCACTACCGAGACTGTCACCAATGACTAAGACCAACAAACAGGACACATTGAGCAACTAATCAACCAGCCAACCGACCTAGCCAGCTAGACAAATAGACAGCGAGATGGATCGCTCGGCAGTCAATTTTAGACAGCAAATAAATGAATGAATGGAGGTTATCGTTGAGCTCTGATGAAACGTTTCACTTTAAAACGTTCTAACGCTAACTCAGAATCTTAGATGCACGTTTTTCTTTCCAATTAGAGAGATAAATTTGAGCGTGCAACGACGACAACAACAAAAACAAACAAGCCTGTCAAGAGGCTAAGATTATCATCATCTGGCACTGCTACTGCTGTCGGTAGCGATGGTGGCTCGCCATTAAACTACCGCAATCATAGCATGATAACAGGTGCTTCATTTTCAATCAACAAATTATTTCGAACGCGAACTCGCTTTGCTTGAAATAGTGCAACCACTACGAGCACATTGCACGCTACCAACACGCTGCTGAATTGAAGCGCTAACATTGAGAGCGAAGCAATGTTTGTTTTGCGAGCGAATCTTACTCAACTCGCTGACTCACCTGCTGTGTGGTTGATTGAATGGCGGTCACACATTGGGCTACACATTAACGAGCTGATTTGAGCTACACAAACAAATCAACCACAAGATACGAGCTACAAGTGTGCAAGTATGAGGCAGGGAGTGTGGCTCTTGATATGGGAAAAGAAAGTTTACTTTTCATTCTAACAGCAAGAAAAGTTTTCGATAAGTGTTTACGAGTCTTGTGTTCACGACATACCGAGATCGAATACTTTTTGAAAATAATTTAAGTTCTTATTTTTATTATTTATTTATTATCATTCCATAGAACTATAGAGCATTAATCATTATTACCATCTTGCTAATACAGCTCAGATCCAATGCCAATACACATGGCAGTTGAAGAAAGAATAGCTTTCATCCTGAACAACAAAAGTGGAGAACAGAAAAGTGTTGAATCAAAAGTTGTCCTCTTAGGCCTACAAACAAGACCTTCTTACAACTTCGTTAGTGCAGCATGCAACGTGTGATGGCTTTTGCAAAAGACAGTCTATTTGCAGCAACCTATTTTATGACATACCAACAATAATTTGCCATATTTTTCCGTATTTTGCCAAATTTCCAACACCAATTATCGTCTGATTGATTGGCCTCACATTTTACGTTGTTGGCATCAATTACAATGCAAGAAAAGAAGTCCTAAGAGCGTTTCACTACAACTTCGAAGCGAATAATGTAAAAAAGTACTTAATCTTGCACCGACTGAGTTTCATAAACGTTTGATTTGTGTCGCTATTATTCATTCGTTTCAATTTCTGAGACATCACACACTTGGTACAATGTTAATATTGATATAGTTGACACACGAGATTATTAGCGTGCGTCGGTCAGATCGAGAGCTTACTCGTGCCAATAAATTGTTTAAGACATGTTTTATTCTCATCAAGTTCTCGTAACGTTGCCAATCTTATTGGTTGTGCATCCATCAAGTCAATAATCTTTGTGGTGTAGTCATGAAGCATGGCAGCCAACAGTTTTGGCTTGTAATCAATCATTTTGTTGCAAGCATTTCATCGAGCAAGATGAATGGTGTTTTTGTTGAGCTTCATTGAAGTGCCCTCACAAAGTAGAAGGAAATTATGTATATCTTGAGTTATTTGTTTGTTTACCGTGATACTTAAGGTCACACATCTGAGACAAGTTAAAGTTAAACAAGTATTTCTCATTCGAGTGATCTGATTGAAATTATAGTCATAGTGTTTTTGACATTGAAGAAAAGTGAAAAAAAGAGCATCAATATTTCTTTTTTAATGATGCAACGATTGCTAAAATTATCCTACGTTGAAGAGTATAATATGAGGCCGACTAAACATTCAGCTGTAATGCTCTAAGCTGAATGTCATGGTATCTTCCTCGCTCGCAGTGGAAAATAGATGATGATGACACATGATTGCTCAAATGTAAAACTTGAGCTCGAGCTCGAGCTCGATAAGAAGAAAATTGATTGCACTGTTCGAACTCTAGCTTAAAATTTTCAAAATTTTTGAGCCAAGATTTGGAACGCGAAGGCACTATGTTTCGTTCACTATATTTTATGTTGCACCATTTGGCGACAGGACGCTCAAAATACTAAATTGATCTTATTTATCTTTATGAATATGTATAAATATATATATATATATTTATATATATATAGTTTTGACGTCAGCGAACAGGCAGACAGACATTTACGAAGAGGTATTGTACAAATAAAGCCACGGAAGAGGAATGCTATCATCATGATCATCATACTATCTGGACACGATGATCGATTGCTTTCACTTGATTCACTGACTTCTCTCCACTGCTGGGATGTGTCGGGTGCCATCATTTGTCAGCTCACAAAGTAGTGTCAATCTATTTCGAACCTAAACTCAAGACTATTCTCAAGAGACAGTGTTGCACTAGTGCTGTGGATGCACTTTTATCGAGTCATTGAGGCCAGTCACTCACAATTATGATAATCAATCTCATGATTACAATGTATTATTAATGATTATTAGATATTTCAATACCTAATACTATGATCCTGTCCTGCAGGCTAAATAAAAAGTGGTTTTTTGAGGGGTTTCACTTTCGTGTTGGAAAAAATTTTTAGGTTTGAAGGGGGATCTAAGAGGGCTCTAGATGGTGGATAGAAACAATTGCTTACATTGTAATGAACCTCGAGGACTATATTTACGGAACACTCTATCTACAGCTATCGATCGACAATGGTCTTTGTATTGTGAAGTATATAGGGAGAGTTGAGTGCAACTGTAAGTTACAACTGCTCAATATTTGCAAATGTTGACGAACTTGTGCTAACTTTTGTGTCAACTAGAGCTCATGGTGTGCAACCAAACTGCAACAGTCAATCAACTTGATGAAAGACTTGATCGCGATCGTTGCATTTGACACTTTGTGCTGCAATTTGAGCAACAAAATTCGACTATGCCGTTCAAGATAGAGCTCTCGTCACACTTTCCAAGTCGGCGTGCAAATGTTGGTGCGAAAAATTGCCGCAAAGCTCTTTGCGCCAAAATGCTTGTCCTTTGCATTTTACACTACTAGAACAATGGCCAACAACACTTGACATACACGAACAGTCGACACATGAAGCGAGCGAGCGAGAGAGATGACGTGACGTGACGTTGAAGGAATGCTCGCACACTCTAACTATAAATAATGCTCGTCATCTCCGTTACAATTCAGTTCTGTTCGTTGGTAAAGTCTGCAGCAAACTTCAAGCTTACAATTAATGGACGCACCATTTTCTTTGGCTGCTCGCTTGCTGGTTCTTCTACGAGCGTTGTATCGTTTGGGGCCCAACAATAACAACAACAGTTACAACTATGATAATTCAGCGAGATAAACAACAACAGCAGCAACCACATCGAGGCAATTGTAACACTAAGCGTTCGTTTGCTATTCGCTTGACAGATTGCATTCAACGCGGGCGGACGATTAGACATTCACTCATCGAGCTCAATCTCAAGCTCATCAAACTATGCTCACTACTCTAGTGTAGGCAAAACAGCAGAGCTGCAAAGCGTCAGCCAAATCACAGAAGGCAATGGCAAGTAGTGATGGCGATAGTGAGAAGCTATTTGTCGACGAAAAGCGTTAGTTTAGTTGGGTTCAGTTTCAAGCATTCAGCGAACAACAACTTGGAGGGAGCCTGCAAAGAGATAGCTCAAAGATTACTCAAGTTAATTTCACGCCACACGCGACAACAAATGATGATCATCCATGCGGTCTTCCATTATGAAACGCCGTTTACTACGATGTAACGCGGCTGCAAGCGGCTGCTGTTGCTGTCGCTGCTAAGGAGCAGAATAATCATTAGTCTTGGCATTGAAGAAATTGGCCATTAATGCATGCACTACACTAATGCATCGAGCTCGATACTGACATGCCTCGAGCCTTGCTATTTCTATTGCTATTGCCATTGCTATTGATGGTGATGCTGGTGTTGGTGTTGCTAATTCTATTGCCAGTGTTGTTACGACATCCCCTACCCCTGCATCATTCTGATGATTGTCTCAAGTGTCAACACACGCACGCACACATCATTTAAGTGCCATTCGCAAGAGAGGCCAGCCGCATGAGAATTTCAGTTCAGTTAGCTGGCGTATAGCTAACTTCGAACTGATCTAGCTATACGAGTAAACTTGCAATTATTCGCACAGCGATGTCTGTACGTTTTCTTGATTGACTGCTCGTTTGCGGCGCTCTTACGATTACAAACAAGGCGGAACGTGATCGAGCATGTTTGAGTGACATGATCACTTAACGACACTCAATCCACACCTCCATGCGAGATGATTAAATCTGAGCGATATTTGTGTGCCATGATTTGCAAGTTGCATTATTCGATGGGCGATCTATTTGGTCTATTTATTGCAATTGCTTTTCTCTTTTATTTCGAGCGTTTAAGTCGTCGGTGAGTTTCTCTGAGTTGAAGTGTCTCTTTCTATTATGAAATTTAACTCTGCCACGTGAATAGCACACAGGTTTACTGCTGCAATTACATTGCCTACTGCAGCAGTTCAAATCCACGTGACAATCGTCTCATTATTGTTATGGCCGAATGTTCGGCAAGCCCACTGGAATCAACTGTGTACGAAGAAGTGCTCGGAATTACCGGCTAGAGCTTCTAAGGAATCTGTAGGAGCTCTGTGTGTGCATCAGTTAAGTTTGCTAAAGCTAAGCGCCAAAGCTTGAATCCAAGCATAACAATATACAATGGGCTTACATTATTCAACTTGCAATGCTATAAAACTACATAGAAGGCAATTGGTAGTTGAGAAAGTAACATCGAATCAATCAATTGCCAATGCAGAGCTACTGTGTGAGTGCGTGAGTGTGATTTTAATCGACATTGGCCCATAAATCAGGCAGACCGAATTGCTCACCTCGATTGCTTGCTTGCCGATCTGCAAAACTTTATTGCTGATGATGATGATTTAGTTTTGCGCACTTCAAATCAGATCAGATCATCGTTAGTTTCCAATCGCTTATTGCTAGTTCAGTCATTGGTAGTTCAGCAACTCGAGCAGCCATAAGAACTTAACGTGTGAAATGTCACTCTTTGCGTTCATTCATTTCAAATCAATGACTATTTGCTATAACGGTATCGATAGTAAATATAAAAAAAAACTAGTAGCTTGTTATTCTCTTAGCATTTTCGCTATTACGCTATTAAAGTGACTCGCTCACTTGCTTAAGTGTGCATATATATATATAGAACAAGATACATTGGAGTTTGCTGCTCGTCAGGTAAGCTGTTGACCCACAATGACTTATTTGCAGCTTATTTTACAAAGGCACCAATGACAGCAACAACAATCAACAACACGAACGATAACATTTGCCTAGTGAACGGCCAAAGATGCGAACCACAATAGACAAACAAATAAGAGAGTTAGAAAGATCAGGCAGTAAATCACGTGCATCAGCCATTAGTGTCATTGATTTGAATTTATCATCGACTTTGGGGCTTTATTGCCGTCGTTTAACTTAATGCTATTTTTCTCGATCTGTCGTTCTGTATTCGGCTCACTTGTGGAAATGCAAATTCTCGCTCGCCTGCTCGTTCTATCGCGTAGTCAGCGTACAAACAGACAGCCAGTTGGCCCCAAATGTCGGCCGGCCGGCCAAATCTGGCGCTACTGATGCCAAACGCTTATATCAATATCTTGCAGTCAATCGCCTATAGCCGATGCTATGGCACCCTCACCCGGTGGCTCATTAGCTGGCCGATCATTCATTGGCCAACGAGTCTACGCTTCGAAGTTTAAATCGTGAATATCGTAAGTACATGGATTCTCAGGTGCCGTTCATTTCAGTTGTCAGTTGGTCCAGTTTGAGCTGCACATTAATCGAGAATTGTTATCATTCTCAACTATCAATGAGAAAATTGTTTTTATTATTTCCCTAGAACTGATGCTTTTGTTGTAAAAGTAGTTTTGACATTAGTTGCCACTATTGCAGACAATGCGTGCGTGCATTCACGTCGACACCCTGAGGTGGCACACGATTTATGTTCCTCTCACGGCCGCAGCCGTAGCCACAACAACAATCTACATTGCTTGCTTGCTTTCTCGATCGATCAAGCGAGCAAGTGAGCAACTAAGCGAGCATCACTGGTGTTTTTAGCTTAGTTCTAATGATACAAAACTGCAATTGTTTAATATTGATTGTTATGACAGACGTAGATGGTGCAGCGTTAGTCACGTGCGCCCAAACAACCACAAAGATCAGAAAGACAGCGTAACACGTGCAACACGTGGTCATATGCATTCTGAAGTGCAGTGCATTTGCATGCGATGATTTGCACCCTGCCGAGTCCTTTGCTTGTCTCTGGTGATTAGCTCCAACTTTTTTTCTTGTGATTCACAACGATACCAAAGTGCAGTCAACCAAGTTGATGTTGGTATTGCTGTCTTGTTGGTCAAGTGTAATTTGTGTCCACCAGAAGGCGAGCATATATGTATCATCGTACGTTGTAGCATCTGCATTGAGTTTGCAAATAAATATCAAAATGAAGAATAATCGATTGCACACCGCACAAATTATTTATAGCTGCCAAACTGACATTACTGACATGACAAGCAGGCAGGCAGGCAGCCATAAATTGATTAATTTTTCACAATAAAATATGTATATTCAAATTGAAAGTAGCAAAATTGTTGTAGTTGCTATTGCTAGTGCTGTGTACATTGTATTGTGGCTAGTGAGATTCTGTACTGCGAAAGTAGAGAAAACAAAATGACGTGTAACGAACGACACGATCATCATTCACGTGCTACAATGCAGCATTCACTTTGGTGATGCTACATCACGTGTTACACGCGCTAGAAAAGATCTATCGCATTGAAATGATCCCATCGATAGATATAAGAACAACAACAACAACAAGCAAATGTATACGACAGCAACATTTTGTGTGTATGTGTGTATATATTCCGACAGCGCGTGTCCATTTCTCACACGAGCACATACACATTAATCGTCTTCTTTCATGTTTACTCGTGTCCACAAATAAATAGCCAGTTTCTTTGCTTATGTATGTATGGCACGACTTTATGGTGCGTGCGTTGGTTATTATGATGCTGTTATTGCCACAAACAAGCCCCACGATGATTTCAACGCGCCATCAATATTAACGACCGAGCAAATGAAGAAGAATGAAGGTAACGTGATTTATATATTCATAGCGCTCTTAAAATACTTACAGTTAGCCTGACAGTGCTCCTTTTGTGCTCTTGTTGATCTCGAAATCGTACACAACTCAGTAGTCTTTTTACAATGATCAACGCACATACAGGCTCAGTCATAATGTTCATGCGTCAATTCAAACGGGGTTTACACATTCATTTTCAATCTGATTGGGAACTTTCTTCCTCTGATGTGTGACAAAATTCCAAGTTAAGGCTAAGTAGTTTCCTTTCGAACTGCTTGTTCTTATTCTGCTTGTCATTAGACATTTCCATCAAAAACTTTAATGGAAAATATATCTCAAAATCATCTGTAATGTAATATTTGTGCCAATACTAATCGTTTTTGGATGCTAAATATCTCAACATAACTGACGTCAAATTAAACAGGCAATGTGATTAATATTGATTACAATTTTTGATTGCATACTTTCGCATGCCCAAAGCAATGAAATGATTCACGTGCGATGATTGACAGCGCCACATTTTTCGCTCGTTGGAACTGAGATAAAGAATGAATGATAAATCAGATACATTTTGTAGTTGGATAGAGGTAACAATAAAGTGGCTTCCACAACAAAGCCACTTTCTGAAGATGTGTGTGTGTGTGCTCGAGTGACGTCGCAAAATGACATGACATGATGTGATGTGATGTGAGTTGAGTTGAGTTGAGTTGAGTTGATGTGACGTGATGCGATCTGACATGACGTAAAGTGACATGACATGCCATGGCGCGAGTCAAGTGTGAGCCCGTCCGTCCATCCATCCAACGTTCGTCAGTTCGTTCTCTCGTCCATTCGCTCATCGGTCTGCCTATCACACCGTGACGACTGAAAATGGCGTCGACAATGCAACTGCACATCGCAATTGATCAACGAACAAACGAACATTAGATGACGAGATGAGATGTCCATCGATCAATTGGGAATTGGCAATTGGCAATCTCCAATTGGATTGTGTGTCAGAATTGTGAGCCGGGTCTAATTGCTTACACTACTCACGGCGTCGAATGTTTCGTCTAGATTGTTATTGTTAAGCACATACGCACACACGCAAACACGCAAACACGCAAACACACACACACATAGATACACACGACATTGTGTTGTGTCAATTGTTGTTCACATCTCTTCATTGTCTCCCATTTTCGAGTTGTTAGTTGTT
The DNA here is from genome assembly GCA_019968535.1 of Fragariocoptes setiger. Classification (NCBI taxonomy): domain Eukaryota; kingdom Metazoa; phylum Arthropoda; class Arachnida; order Trombidiformes; family Phytoptidae; genus Fragariocoptes; species Fragariocoptes setiger. The sequence goes on along the minus strand of JAIFTH010000154.1, from coordinate 31,698 downwards.
GGTTCTTCTATTCTACTGCTTAGTACTTTCTGACCATACAAATATCAGCTGATGTGTCCATTTACTAGGGCTGGGTGCCCGATCGACAATTCTTCTTAGGCGCCATGTGTGCTTCTAGCAATGGCAGCAGTATTGATTGTTTGAGCCGCTCACGTGTGTGGCTCTTATCGTCATTCGACAGATGTGTGTGTGTGCCTCTATTACACTTGTCAATGTTCGACTATGACTCTACTGACAGGCACAACCACCATTTGAGCTGACAGTAGCTGACGGAAAGCAACGAACGAACAACTGACAACTTTTCAAAGGCCTCTTCCTCAGTTCGATTGTGTTCTTGACTGCAAGCTTGTCTGTATGTCTGCTTGTGTGTCTGTGGCACGTCCGGCGAAGATAGACAGGCAGCACAAAACAATTTGTCCACACGAACAAACGACGTCGACGTCAAGAAAAGGATGACGATGCCGATGCCGATGCCAATGACAATGGGTGCGCTGGAGCAACTAGGAACAATTGAACCAATACAAATTGAATGTGTGAGTCTGTGTGTGTGTGTGTGTGTGTGAATGTGTGCCGCTGGGTGCGAATAGAAAAAGAAGAAGAGAAAAAACTCATTAGGACTTGGCGGCTCTGTGATTCGCGCAGCTGTCAATTTGTCAATTTATGCGACTGCTCTCGTGTCATTCTCCAACGACAATGCAAGAGAGCAATGAGTGAGAGAGAGAGAGAGAGAGGTAGCTCGCTATAGAGAAGTCTGTTTCGCTTGTCACACACATTGTCGACATGATGGATGTAAAATGCATCGTCGTAGCGAACGATCAAAAGGGCTCAAATATCGTGCGACAACAACAACTAGCGGCAGCTACAACAAAACGGCGAGACAAATTCGATGGATGCCGTCACCCGAGGCTTATTTTTTTTCCTAGTTCCAATGATCGATCGATCGATCGATCGATCGATCGGCTGTCACGAGTGTGCATCTACAGCACCAGCAGTGGTGGTGGCGCCAACGACGCCAGCATGTCAATTATGGCTTTCCATTTCGCAATTCTCACTTTACACTGCTTTAACACTTATACAGCGGCACAGCAGCGCGCTGCAGAATTAGTGCCATTTCATTTTATCATGTGTCTCAAAAGTTATCATCAGTTAGAGCAACTCTGAAACAGCAACCGCGATGACGACGCCGACGACAACTTGACAACGATAGCAGCAGCAGAAGTAACAACAAGTTTGAGGATCGCTCTCTGCCTGAAGGTGTACGCTTATTTGAACTCTCAACATTCTCAAGTGTACTCTGCTGTATTTGCGTCCACGAACATCAACACGAAAGCATATTCGATTAAAAGGCGGTCATCATAATCGCGCGAGTGTCAAGCCTTGTGAAGTCTAGCCAGTTGATGTTGCCATACATCGATTCCAATCGCACCGTCAATCGAATCGTTACAGCAATCTATCATCGTTAGTCATGTTTTGTTTTTCCAGACTCAACATGTCGCTCAACAGAATCCAGTGTCGCTAGGAATATGCCTCGATGCTCGAGCTCATAATTCATATTGACATGTCAACTTTGCATTGTGTTCTCTTTGTTTCACTTGGAATTGACACACATTTATTTTCTTGAACATTTTGCATTCTCATGGTAGTTCAGTTTGATGCTCTGACTTTGGTGTTGCCATTAGCATTACAACTGCCACTTGTTTGTTGCTGGCTTCAGTTTTGTAACACACTAAAGTTGCTGCAATTTGTAAGCTTAACGAGCTTACAAATGCGTCTGTTCGTTCGATTGTTGATCGACATTTTTAGCTTGACTGACAAAAAATGACAGCTTCTTAAATTTCACTGTCAATAATGTTTTCTTTTTTTAGTGCAAACGTTTACAGTTTACCTTGATCGATGCGCTTATCTCGTCACACAGACATTATTCATTTTCTCTTTCTCTTTATCACAAGAGCAAGCACTAGCGTCGACAACAATCAACCCTAGTCTAATGTTCGACGAAGAACGCCGTTGACTAACAAGCAGCTGTCGCCTTAACAATCAACGACGACGTTACAGAAACTCCGATTTGCACCCTGACTCATTAACCTGCTCTATCGACACATTGGTATTGACAGACAGACGACATACAGACACATACACATTCACATTCACAGAAGGCGCTTAACACTGTGCTTGCTATTGCTATTAATATTGATGGCTGTCGTTGTAGCCTGACCTGTCATGCTAGGTGCCGCATATGTCGGTTGATGTCGTGCTGTTGTCACGACGATTAATGGTCGAACCAACAAATACAATCCACTACTAGCAATATCAACACAAAAGCAGCAGTTGTTATTGCTGTAAAAAACACATTCCAAATAAAATCGATTCACCTTTCTATCTGCTTACGCTGCTCTTGTCTATCTTGTGTTGCGCCTGTGTGTGTGTGTGTGTGTGTGTGTGTGTGTGTGTGTGACAAGCGGTGAATGACAGCATGTCCGTCTGACAAAAGCTGTGTAGAGAATGTATCCTGCATTACAGTTTCGTCGAGTATTTGAGCGTCTGTTTACGTGAGTGACATTTCGGACAACTTGGAAATAGCCGCTTGACTAGCTGGCTGTCGGAATGGTCGGTCGGTCTGTCTGTCGATCAATCGATTGATTGGTCGGCTGACTGATAATGCGATGCATTGATCGTAAGTGATTGATTGATCATCATTGATTGATTGTTTGTGAGAGTGCGTGTGTGTGAGTAAGTATACTGCAACAACAACAACATACTAAACAACAATAACATTCAGGGACCAGTAGAATTAGCCTGCCGCGATGCTAACATCAGCATCAGCAGTAACAACAACAATAATAACAACGAGAATTGTTCATATTTCTTTCTAACTAACAGCATATTCGAGCGTGGGCCAACAAGCGATGAATGAGTGACTACTACTACTACTACTACTACTACTACTATTGCTAAACGTGCAGTTGTATAAAACAGGCAGCAAATGTACAAATGCGTGTCACACTCAAACAATTTAACCACCACCATATCGACTGGTTGCATTCACACATGTAACGTGACTCTCCTGACGTGGTCGATACTATTGACAGTCAATCGCTTTCTCTTGGAGTCGGAACGCTATACCGTGCCACGCCTTTAAACAATATTATTCCAACGACAACAACAATAACGACAGTACTAATTCGCATTCGAGGACAGTACTAATGCATTCGGTGAAAGTTACAGCTCAAATGGCCACACGAGTTGACCTTGTCAGGTCATGGAATGTGATTCGGTTGACGAACGGGTTGGAATTTTGGTTCGGACGTTAGTTCTAGTGACAATTTAAGCTTTAATTCCAAGAATTTCTCGATTTCTGGTTTCTTGTTTCTTGTACGAAATCTATTGGCTTCCGATCAATAGATAGTGCTGTGGCTTGTGGTTTGTGCTTAAATAGTTGATAGTTGGTTTGGTTTGTATATGTCAATAGTATAGTTGGCGATAATTGATCGATTGACTGGTTTGATGATATTTATTCTAATAAATTTCGCCCGTGTTATTTAGAATTTATATTCGAACTTCGAAAGTAGTTTTTATAATTATTTGACACAGCTGATTAGCCTCACAATTAATTGTGAATGAGATGTTTGTCGCACAGCATATACAGGCTAATATCATGACAGACTGCAGCTGAATAGATTGCAAAAATTAAGAGCATTTTCTAGGTTTGTGCATCCTGTTTTATTGTTGCGCATTACTGACAAATGCGCCTCTGCGACTCATGGCCAATCATGAGGGATTGCAAAATTGACGAACGAAATTTCTGCGAATCTTTTTGTCGTTGGTTCACTGTTTCGCAAACGCGCTCAAGAAGACACTGACGCACTCACACGACGAAGAGTACACGAGCGAGGCCAACCTACAGATTGTGAATCTCCATGAAACGAGCAGATATCAATAAAATTGCTAGACAGCTTAGAAGAATCTTATCTTTATTATCACATTGGGAACATTTTATTGTCACGGACATTCTTAGCGCTTAGTGGGGGCTTGTTATATCTATCACGCTTGGCCGACATTATATTATTATTATCATTATTATCATGTGAATCTATTGCTAGAAAATCTTACGTTTGTAGCTGGATACACACACGCACACACTATCGTGATTTTATTTCATCAACAACACACAAACAAGCAAAAAAGGCAGATAAATTTATTAGCACTATGTTGAACGGAGCTTATCCACATAAAAGCCAACGACAAATCGTAGTTTAGTCAATCCATGTATAGAGACGTCAAAGACAATGTTGTGAGAGTTGTCGTAAAAATGTTGTGTCCCTCTTCGTCTCCATATCATATGCACTGATGTGCACACAGTGACGTATCATTAGATTTATTGTGTATTGTATATTGTGTCGGTGTGTCATTAAAAGTCAAGAATGAATGAAAATCAATCACTCTTATGTGTTGTGAAACGCGTTCGTTATCTCAACTGCGATCGATAAAATTAGTGAACGAACGAAATAGGCAGATCCTTCCGACCGTATGGATGGTCCATTCATTCATGTGTGTTACTACTGACTGCTTGGACTTTGACAAATTCAACCATGTTAGTTGTTGTGCAATGTTTATGCCTCATACACGCAAGATCACATCACATCACATCATGTCACAAAACTAAGCCGACACGACATTGAAGGGTGACAAGAAATTGACTGGGCCATTGATTTCTTGTCTTGAATCGAGCGAATGATTCACTGTTGACATGAATTGAGGACACGAACAGTAGAGTAGACTTGGTGCAGTTGATCTTTACTTTTATTTCATTGTCAATGTGTGAAGCGCTGATATGCGATCAGGAAAAGACAGGACCCACCTCTCACGTGACACTAAGTGAGAGAGAAAAGAATGAGAGGAAGAAGAATGCAAGCTGCCCTGTAGCTGTTGTGTGCTGCCATCGACACTGGGAGCTAATCGACATAAGCAGCTAATAGAATCCATCTGCGGGGAGAATCTGCGCCTACACTGGCATGCCAGAATTGATGTTTCCTGTAACTGTCAGCTCATAAGTAGTTGCCACTGTCACATAGCCATTAGTTTCGTTACTGACATTGCACTGTACGCGTCGTGTATTTGTGTGCGTGTGTATGTGTGTTTGCGTGGATCAAATGACACAATTGGTGCAACAAATTTTGCCAGCGACTGTCGACGACATCAAGCGGCGTGTGTGCCCCCATTGCCAGCGGCGATAGCGTTGGCATCATTTGCTCAATAGCGTTGGCAATAGCAGATATGTACAATTGTACAGCAGAGGCAGCGGCAACACTGAGGTAGCGGTGACAGTAGACGATAATTTGCGATATAATTGTCTGCTCGACATGTCACTGAGTGAGGCCAATCAAGAGAAAGCGATCAATTATTTGGCGGACCCAGCACGTCCATGCCTAATGCTACAACTGATGCCATAGAACAAACCAAACAAATCGACATTACATGCAACGTCGAATCTTCGTCAACGACTTGACTGCGATGAGTCGGCTTACTCGAATCGACTCAGTCAAGTGTGCAGACGAGACAACAGTGCAATTTTACCATTTGCTAGCACCAGTGAAGATTATGTACCAAATGACCAGTATCTGTTTCGCTTGTGCGTACCATATTAGAGTAGCACGTGATCAAAGTTTGTTACTGTTGTGAAGTTTGTGTGACTATACAGGCAGTCAGCGGGCAGTATATTGCGAATGAACACAAGCCGACATGGAGAAACGACAGTCAGCTTGAGTCATTGATTTAATGGTTCGAATGATAGGTCATATATCACTTGGACGCCCGCATGCCGATTCTTGAACGGAACTACAGTGTCATTCGTAGAGCGAGTCACTAGTCAGAAAGATGTACAGTTTGGCGACACATGCACATGGAGGCGCGAAATCACGCACGCCAAAAGTATGTAAACTCGTTCAGCTTGTTGCGTCCGATAATGATAGGACTACAATGAGAGGTATTGGTAACAATTCAAGGGAATGTTTCAATAGAATATGAGCAGCGTAAATCCGACACCTATTGATGCTGGAACTACAGCCAAAAAGTTCATAAATCTGACGTACAATGTTCATATTCTGCACCATTGAATGTTCCCACACATGGCAGTTAATCTCTGCAATACCTCACATCTAGTGTTGACAAATTTTATGCAAATTTTTGTGGCCAACAACTGCTTGAAACATTGTTGTGGCGAGAAAAAAGACCAATCAAATGGGAAACACATATGCACACATAATACGACTGTACTACTAGTCGATACGATGGTACGGAACAAGAGCTTCGTGCATGATGGAGTTGATGTAATCGATTCTTATGTCATGGATCACAGAGAGGAGAAGGAGAACAAAAATCATATTGATGATCATTGATCAAAAAGACTCGAGAAGATGGCAGCCCGTGACTGACGGCTGATAGTGACTGATCGATCTGTGAAGCGTCAAATGGTTTCGTCTTCGATCGATGGTGATGGTGGCCGATTGGTCGGTTAATGGCACTAGCATTGGCATTTATAAATATTAGCCAGCGAGGACAACAACAACAAGGCTCACAAACATAGCTCACAGTTCAATTGCATGTATTTGGATATAATCGATGATCAGGTGACTATTCAGGCCATCATTGAATCATTCAACCAGCTGACACGACGCAACTCAATTCAATGCAGTGCAGTGCAACACAATACATTACAATTCTATATGATATGATGCCATATGAATGAATGTACAGTGTGTGTGAATGAATGAATGATCAATGATGCTTCGTTTCCAATTGCCAATGGCTACGAATGATCGATTGAACATTAACAAGAGTATGCAAGCCTGTACACCACGTGGTAGTTGCAGTTGTTACGCCGAATGTGAATACAGTTGTTGCGCCAGGCCAGCATCCACAACAAATGTGACGCTTTTCTTGCATCAGAGTCGTACATGTTTCTCGCAATCCGTCAAAAATTCTCCCCATTCCGTGAATAATCATGTAAACGAGATGAGCGATATGACGAGATTGTCTTTACTCTTCTGCTGTTCGACTCGCTCCGCAGTGTTACGTATATGGCTCATAAACATACGCACGCGGATACATGAACAATTCATTGGCATTTACCTCATTCAAGTATTCTTAGGCGAGCAAACAAGCGTATAGAAAGATTTCAAACTACAAGACAGTCGAGATGTGAATCGATCGATTATGTCGGCGATTTGTTGCCGCTTACTAAGCGCAATCGGCATTCTCATTGCGGTCATTGACGGCCAGCCGTGGATAACTGGCTGTTGGGCTCTGGTTGGCTTGTGGATCGCAACATTCGCCAGTTATTTTATACCAAATGCGATAGCAGGTATCATAGATAGCACTGGCATACTGTAGCCCCGAGAGTTGACCATTGACAAGTGAATGAGCAATGAGCGCACTGCGATCCATCCATCTTGATGAGCCAGCCGTAGGCCACACACACAGACATAAAGACGGACGCCAACGCACTTTAGGCATAGTCAAGGTGTCGGCAGCTTCACCTGGCCAGAGATGACTGCACGACTGAGAGGATCGAACGAGAACCGCAGTGAAGAATCAACGATCGAGCTAGCCAGCGATAGGCCAGCCGTGTTGGTTACGAGCATGATCTGACTTTATTTTGTGTGTGTGTGCGAGTGCTGATGATGGATTCGGTCTCAAGCGTTGACCGAACGATCCGTTGAGACACACACACGCACGCACATGTATACGATTGACTGTCTCGGCGTGCATGACTTTCGGTTGTTCGGGTGGTCGAATAGTGGCTTTCGTGCGGCTCTCGGGCGCATTATCTAACCATACAGCGAGTTATTGAAAGCACCGGCAAAACATCAGGCTCAAGTTCAGATTTAGACTCAAACTCGGACTCAATCCAATAGATTCGAATCGAATCGAGACGAATCGGGTGAATTGAATTGCATTAAATTGAATCGCACGCATTCACACAGCGCAATGCTTGCTAGCGAGAGGCCCCTAGGCAACCAAGGACGCCACGCTCAAAATATGCTCATCGCTCATCCTCAATTCATCGTGCCAACTGGGCGTGTCACTGGGCAAACGAGATAAATATGACACACAATTTTTGTCGATCAATGCATTAGCAACGTCGTTACCACGAACATTGCTAATGCAATGTAAAATCAGACAGTGCAATTACAAGTTGTGAAAATGAAAAAAAAATCGAGCACGTATCCCAAAGAGAGATACTAGATATTGGATGCTGATCATCATCATCATCATCTGGCAATGACCGCCAGATGATGAATGATTGAGCGGCGTTGGCCAATTATTGCCGCCACATAGTAGTAGTAATAATCAACGATCTTCCTACTGCATCGTGCACCTGTTTATCAATATCGTCGGTACATCGTCGATCGGTGTTAATGCCAGTGTATGTGATGTTGCGCTCGACGGTGTGATATAAAACGATTCTGCATCCTGGACGTTAATGGGCCGGCCATAATTAGTGTGCGTGTGATCTATCGTAGTTCAGTGCACGACAGATGGTGTGAAAACATATCGGCCGGCACCATCAGAAGCCGTTCGACTGATCACGTTAGATGATTCAAGAGGATGTATGAACATCTTGGCGCACTAAACTGAATCGAACTGAGTAGAGATGCGACTATGAATTGTCCAAGTCGGTGAAAGAGAGAGAGAGAGAAAAACATGCAACCAAAGGTACGGACGAGCCAATGGTCTACTACTACTGCCACCATAAGTAAGGAAAGCACGCACGCACGCACACGTCATGGCTACCAGATGATGGCAGCACACAGAAAAGATTTATTGCCTTGTCCATGTATACCGACTCATCCATCATTTCGTTCGCGCCAGGTGAGTTGAGTTAACTTCGATGGTACCGTAATGGATCGATTACGTCACTGTGGGCTTTGGTTCGTGCGCGCCTTCACAACTTATAACAAGTAGTGAGACAGGCAGATAGATACGAAAGTTGAAGTGACCAAATTTTAGCTCTAGCTGCTGCAGCTTCAGCTCGGAAGCCACAACACTCGTCGTATATTTTTGGTCGAGTAAAACAAGACAAAAGTTAGACGAGCATCAGTTTGTCGCTAGCCGATTACCATTCACGATGTCAGACACCTGATTATTGAACTTGTCTGCTGTCCGAAAGCCTTTATGAGATGAGCCTTTATGGCCTGTGTTGCTATGGGTGAGGGACACGCATCTGATCCTATTTATGACACAAGCGCTGAAGTGATGGAGTGGCTCCTTAGTCGGCATACAACAGTAACAATAAGTTGAAGCTCAAGAGTTGCATGGCATAATCGATAATGATGATGACGACAATGCTAATAATGACACGCAAAAATGGATGAGTGCCTGTGTAAACATTAAGCCGACGGACGAGAAAACAGACAAACGAACGAACGAACGGGAACAAGAGTGGTGAGAAAGTTTAGTGCAATGAGACGTGACCTGATGTGTGGATGAAACGATTGACGGAGGGCAAAAATTTGCATTAACTCAACAACGACAACGCATTATCTGTCCGGGACCCGCAAGCTATCGGGAGAAACTAAGAGGGTACGAGGACTCTACAAGTATATGAGCAACAAAAGGCCACATTTTACAATGGCAGTGATGCAATCGCCTTGCGGCACACATCATGTCATGTCATGTCGTTTCGCGTCACACAACTTGGCATCGTTGCTGTTGTTCACTTACAGTCTGTTGTAGTGTTGTGCTGTCACGTCACGTCAAGTTGCGTCGTGGTTTGCCGTACACAATGACGCTCAGCACGTTCGCCAATTTGGAGGACAAGGAACCAGCAGCGGCAACAAAAAGCCCAACGAATGACAACGTCGACTGAATGGTGAAAGTTTAATTTAAAGCTCAAAGCTCGTCAAAGCAACAAGAGGTATAAAATTACAATGACAGCCAACGCTTGACAGCTCGCAATGACATGCGAATGTTACACTTTGAAGATGACGCACACACGGTTACTTTGCAGTGCCTTCCCGCGTGTAACACTCGTCCGCGTCCACAATTCAACTCATCAGGCACACACACAAATGCACTACTACAACGAAGACGACAACAACAACAACAACAACAAAGACGAAAGGAGCAATGAAGTAATCGGCTGATTGTTGGCCTTGACGTCGCATTGTTGTTCAACTGTGTGTTTTTGTGTGTGTGCAATGCACCGACCACTGGCCTTAGCGCCGCCGCTAGCAACTTCAGCGTTACAATGGGCCAAGCAAGAGATGATTGATGACGAATGGCCCGACGAGGGTGCCACGCAGATGGCACGCCACTCGAGCAACGTGGCAACTGCATGTGTTGTTGACCAGCGTCGACCGATCAGTCAAAATCCACGTGCTCATGTTGTTGTTGTTAATGTTAGTCCGATTGCACTTACACGTTCACTGATCTATCGCACCAACAGTGCAATTGTTTCTCCAACAACAATCGCCGCCATCAACGTTGGAGGGCGCTCGTTTCAGTTGCCAGTCGCTCCAATCGCTTCAGTGATCATGACACCCATACAAACGTCAGCAACTACAACACAACGTAACAGAGCGATTGAGATTCACGACAGCAACAACAACAACAGCCACGACGGCGAGATTCGATCAATGGTGAACCTCGAGATCTAACTTCATCGTTGTAGTGTTGTCGTTGCTATCGAGCAGCCCTCATCACGTGGCACTATCATCAGTATCGTGGCCATCATCGTCATCTTGAAATGGATTAGTCAAAACTCACACCACTACGCTGACCATTACACTGTGCTATCCATCATGTTGCAGGCACTTTGCAGCTCTACACATTTCGTGCTGTCATCGTGGCAACCTGCAAACGTGTTGTTATCATTATTATTATCATCATCATTATTGTTATTATTATTATTATTATATGATCATGATGGTGATGATGATGATGACACACATCGTCTTGTTGTTGCTGTTACATTGGATTATATTATAATGGTACAGCCCATTTCAGATATAATGTGGCAACAATATTAGCATGGCATAAATCTCGTTTCTCGGCTCGTTTCGCTAGCGTTGTCGTGGTCGTTGTAGTCGTCGTTGCTGCTCAACTTCATCGTTGCACTACACAGCTTTGTTGGTCGTGTCATTAAAGATTAATTTATTGCCGAAGTTGTGTGAACACATTTCTCATGTTGGCGACCGCCGGCAGCGATCAGCTTGGCTCAACAGAGCAATACAGTTTGAATTGGATTGGATTGGATTGGAACGGATCAAGGGAGGAAAATCGTGATCGTTGTTGTTGTTGTTATCTCATGCTAGTTGTTTCTCCTTGGCTTCTTAGAGATTGCAGCATCAATAGCAAAGATCGATGGCTTCAATCAATTGTGCTCGAACACCTATCATTCGTTTAGCCTAAAACACCATTCACACCGCTGAGCCGTTGAACATGGGGCCAAATTTGTCACAATTGTGTGTGTGTGCGCGCACGAAAGGCCAGAGGCCAAAATGTTATCACATGCATCATTGACATCTACTACACCTGGCAATCCGTTATTGAAGAATAGTTTATGGAGTGCGCGAAAGAAGCCAGTGAAAATCAAAGTATGAAAGCAAGAAAAATGTTATCGTACGCATACACAAAGTCTACGTTTGGCCTTTTATTGCGTGACACGATTGATCTTGAACGTGGCTTGCAATGTAGCATAACTTTGTCAAAGTTGTCGTCGACATTACATGATGGCCATCGGTTCCAGAACATGCTCGCTTGTTGTCTCGTACGCACGCAAGCACACCAGAGCGGATTGGTGACCACGAGCGAATAGAGAAGGGAAAATAATAATGATGAAAATGAAAATAAGGATACCTAAAAAAAGATGACAACACTCAAGTCAGCTCAACAGAAACATCATTACCACATGATTAATGATGCCATGGCGGCTTATTGCCACCGTGTCTGTCTCTCCTTTCAATCGTCGTCCTTTACACACATGCCAGCACTACCACTGTGTTTGCTCACAGCCACGATCACTACCATCACCACATGAATAAGAGTGAGAATACAAGTAGAAACAACAACAACAACACTCACACAACGACGATCGTGTGAGCGGTTGCTTTGAGTTTTGTGAGCATCTGATGAGGATGATGATGATGTTGGCATCTTGAAATACACAGTTTAGATCCACTTATTTAGGTGCTGCTGTCAAGACATCAAAATCAAAACCAAAGGCAAGACGTTCTTCAACGTAAACTCACTGAACAATCATAGTGAAATGAAATGAACGACGTCTCATCAAACAACGATGACTATGACGATGACGTTTACGACGAATTAGCGACGTTCTGTTCCAACTTGGTTTGTTGTTCCACGGATAAACTTCTCTCTAAATAACCGACTCAACTATCAACAACAGCCAAGTTACGAGTTAAGAAACTAAGAAGATAATAAGCAACAATCTGATTTATTATCGCCGTCATCATAGTCGTCGTTGCTATTGCGCTATTGCAACAACTATAACCACGACAACGTTGACTAATACAATACAGAGGCCACACCAATACATTCATCATCATCGTTGTCTTCGTAACGTTAATCACAATCACAGTGTGGCTGAATGATGCTGAATGATACGTTTGCTAATTTGCTAGGTAAACATACGATTGCTGATGATTACTATTAATAGTATTTGCCTCTGGTCAGCTGTTGCGATAACTACGTCTATAAGTGTGTGTGTGGTGAACGACAAACTAACAAATGAACGAAAGAATCACGACTTATCAGTGCAAAAAGTCGAATTAAGAGGCGTGAAAAGCCCAATAGTCAATTGATTAGCCGGTGTGATTCACATTGCTGTCAGCTATGCATCCGCTTCAGTCAAGAGACTGAAGTGCAACTTATCACTGACGTCGCTTGCCATAGTGATGGTGGCGGTATAAACATGTGTACTTGTCAGTCCGTAGGTTGCAAAGAAATTAATTATTTCATCAAAGTATTTACATCGATTAGTCGGTACTAGCTTGTCCTCTAATCGACTTTGTATAATTAGAAGCACACTGATAGCATTCTTTATTGCTCGCTCGCTTGCTTGCTGACTCACGAATAGTTTGGCAGTTTTGGCAATTTGTATTGCCGTCGCCAACTGTTCTCAAGTAAAGCAATAGTTGGTGAGTGAGCGAAAGAAACGAAACAGCAACAAGACAACAAACAAATGAACAGGCGAGAGAACGAACTAGCAAGCCTTTGATTGTATCTGATGGCAACTGTTTGTCTGGCGCTTTTGCGAGATCATTTTTCATTTTAAATTTTCTCTCGGGCGCTCTCTTGCTCACTGTGTGTGTGTGCCAGCTTATGTATCATTTATTATTATTTATTATTGTACATTTATTGTTGTTCCGAGTTTGGCACCGCTAGCAGTGATAGCGAAGCTGCTAGCACCTTTGGCAGGCCGCCGTGGCAGTTGGCTGCCATCACCAGTTAGTCATCGAGCAACAACACCAACAACAACAACAACATCGCAATGCATGGTTATGGACATGGCCAGTGAGCGAGTGAACTAGCGAACTAGCGAACCAGTGAACCAATGAACATTAACATAGGACTGCCAACAACAGCACGAGAATGGCAACAAAAAACTACACTACACTAATGATTCGAAGAGCGAGAAGAACAACAACAAGCATTTGCTGCCCAAATATTTGTTGGCTTCTTATCGTTAAGTTGTATGCTTGCTCGTATCAGTTACATGATGTCAAAATTGCATGCGGTGGCTTCTTGTCAATAGCTTGTTCATTGTTGTTATTGCTATATATTTCTCTGCTAGCTATTGGCGCCATCATTACCATTTCATCAAGTGACACAACACATACACAATAATTTGGGGCCCTCGAAAAGGACACAAGAACAAACAAATGTTGAAAAACAAATGTTCATCACAATAATGATACATTCGTTGCCCATGAACATTATCAAAAGAGCAAAGTAGATTTGGTTGGCGCACTCATTCACTCACTCAATCTATCGATAGCTCGACAGCTCGATAGCTAGCTTACTCACTTATCAATCTCTCGATTCATCAATCAATAGAGCGATAGAGCTAGCTATGAAGCGAGCGAGCGAACGAACGATAGCAAAGTATGGTTGCATGTGTGACACACTGAGACAGCATTACACATTTATCAACCTATTGATTAATAGCTTTCGAACATGATTACATGTAGTATGAACGTGAGCCGCCGTTGCACGCCAAGTCTTTTGGCCTACGTATGGAGACAATGTGTGCCACACAATGTCGCGATAAAGTTCACTTTACGCACGCCGACATTCGTACGAATGAGCCACGAACGAAACAGGTGTACGTGTTGTTAGACATGTGTTGCTCCTGAAGAACATATTGGTGCTGTTGTTGCTAAACATAGGGGCCATTCAAGGCCAGATGTATGTTGCAAATGTATGTTTCTACTGCAAACGCTACACAGTCGAGAGATAATTTTTAGGTCTCGTCTGAGTTCGTAGACAGTCACGCAATCAATCGCTTCTAGATTTTAGAGTTTAAAGTTTAGAATTTAGCTCGTGGCACTATTCTACTTCTATTTTCACTGCAACATGCTAGGTTTGCAGCAGCTGTTATCAATTTTTGGTTTTACTCTCTATACACTTGTATCCACCTTATCGCTCGCTTGCGCGTCGGAGACGTAGACAAGCAGCAAGTGAGTGCTAATGCTCTCATTATTGATTGGCATGTAAAAAAACATTGTATTACAACCCTGCAATGGCGAACATGATTGATCGCCACAATGAAATTAGAAAAAAAAATATAAATGATATATTCTTTTCATTTTTTCTCAAATTGAAATTACTTTATGTTTTTGCTGCGCGAACCTAATGTTAGTATTCTAAGAAAAAGGTTTTCTTTCAAGCTGTAATTGCCGTTCATACATCAGTTAGATCCGTCCATAAGATTGAAAATTGATTATATTCTGATCAGAGAGATCACTGTCTTAATCGAAACTATACGATACGTTCGGTGATTGAAAACGGTGCGGTCAATGCTGGGGGACACTTTGATTTCACCGTTAAAATTAACTGTGTGCAGTCTTATTTGGATTTGATTGGACAATATGATTAGTTATGGCTTAATTATTACCTGCCTGTTTCTTCGTTTGAAGGTTTAAGCTCTGAATAACCAATAACGTCAATCATCTGACATGTTAAGAAGCTGACAATCATACAATCGATGGTAGTAATCGATTGTTGTCTAAACATTACAAATTCGTCTATTTCACACACACACACACACACAAAGCTTTGATGTGAGCACGAGACACGAAGGTAGCTCGACCTTGGTGTTAAATTATTCACCAATTGTTATTGCTATCGTTGTTGCTGCTGTAGATCAGATTGTGTGTTGATGAACGCAAGTGATTGTGTTGCCAACGATGGTTGCCAACAAAGACCAAAGACATTGATTGCACACAACAACAACAACAATGTTCATGACAAACAACAAACGGAAAACAGCAAACGGAAAACAGCAAACACAGACAGACAATGCGAAAATTAACAGGAACGAATGTGAAAATAAGAAGGATCGCTAATGTGCTGGGCTCGTCACATGTCGACTAACGCCGAGCGTAAGAGCGAAAACTTTGACAAGCTCTGATTGATAGGTGCTTGCTTCGAATTGAATTGATTTGATTTGATTGGATTGAATTGAATTGGATCGATCAGTGTGCAGTTTTCTGGTTGCTTGCTTTGAAATAGTTGCTGAAAATTACAGGTAGAAAATCTAAATAAACAAGATTGATTTGACGTCAAGCAAGCGAGCGATCGCGATCGTCATCGACGTCGTGTTTGATCCATCCATCTGTCTTTGCTGTCGTTGCTAACTTGGTGCTCTGAATATGTAATCTATTCCGTGCTCTTTCGTTTGCCTGCTCACTTACTAGCAATATTTTCGTTCTAACATATCACACACACACAAGATTAGAAAAAGTTAGTACATCGACTAACTGGCCAATCGATTTGGTGCTGTCTCGAATCTCGAAGCTCGAAGCTCACACATTACAGCGTTCGAAAGGTTTGAAGCTTTAAATTTGGCATCTGCTTACACTTTGTACGTGATGTATGTGTGTAATTGTTTGAGTGCGATCACATATTGTAAGGTCACTTACAAGCAACTAGCTAAGTTAGCTAGCCAACAACGACATATGAATGTTGTACATATATTAACCTTTAGTTCATATTATGTCTAATTTGGAACGCACAGTGTGCTATAGCTTACTAGTTCTAGTATCATAGTTAGCTGTAAAAGTTCACTCCCTTCACTTGTCCTCTGATATGGACTAATATTGGTCGATCGATGGCTATAGTTATATTGCACGCATAAACAGAGTGTTGCCACCATCGATCGTCAATTGTTCGCTCTTGCTACATGTTTATCGTTATTATTATACGCTATCTTGTGCGTACAACAAACTCGAGACGCGTGCAAACTCAATAATAAATAAATATTTTGATCGGTGCATTTGCAAACAAAACCAAAAAGCACGGCCAAATTAAAAGAAAAAGATTGATTGTAGCACACAAATCAATTCCGACTAGTTCAGATTTCAAGTGAAATCAAACTCAATGTTGATCGTACGCAAATATGTTCGCCAAATCGTCATGATGGGTGTGTCATGCGTGCTACAACAATCAAAGAGACAAGCAACAAATTTTATGCGGCATTTTGTTATTGTTGCTGTTATTAGTGTTTGGCCGATTATGGGGCATTGATTCGGGCGATCGGCCAGACGGACACGTGACATGCTAATCTCACGCATTGTAACTTCCAGTATGGCTTTAGATTTAGGTTCTGCTTCATGTCTTTCTTTCTTTCACTCGAGCATTTGCTGCAGGGACAGTTAGCTGAATGACTGGCCTTTTGTGCTCGTTGTGTTAGTGTTCGGTTGTGTGAATACAAAAGAAGACAAATGGCCCTCCAGGTTATCTGAGAGACGACAGCAAGTTTTCATTTTACTTGATGTGCCAATTCTAACCGAATTGCTTTTATTTACGTAGCTTGCCAGTGAATTTTGATCGCCTGTCAAATAACTCACAGGCTTGAAAACTCACAATTTGTCAGCAGCAAAATTATCGACGAACAGAGACATTAATAAATTGAAAGATAATCAATAATCGACACTTACAATGCATTGATTTGGATTTGATTTGAACGCATGCCAATCGTGGCAAATCGCGTGTTCCCTCATGTTCTAGACCGAACCGTATCTTTTGCACGCAAGGTCGCACCAAGTGTCACAGTTTAGCATGCAACATTGAGAGATACACGCTGGAAATCACTCCTTGCTTGGGGTCGTTAAGTCGATGGCCATTCTACGTCAACCACCTTTTGGGGACAGCCAAAGCTGAGATTTGCTGCTCGAGTGCTGATGAGCAGATGAAAATCTCATTTTCAATATAAAAAGAGATTAAAGCGTAAAAGTTTGAAAGCTTGATTAACTGACAGGTTGCTTAGAATAAATAAGCAAACTGATGAGTTTGCTTGTAGGTTGTGACACATGGGCCATTGTATTTATTATTCTTTGTCAAGTCGAGCAGTAAAGCTGATGACGATCACTGACAGATATGCTGCAGTTGCTCGCAAATCTACTGCATTCGTACGTACGTACGTATGTGTGTGGCTAATGTCGTGCTCGTGGCTCGTGCATTTGTGACTCGTGACTCGTGACTCGTGAGGGAACTAAGCATTTTGTTCCTGTCGTCGAGTCGACACATAAGATGTGTGCAAGAGTGCTCTACGAGCTGACAAGACATAACAACAACAGCGACGACGATGACAGAGATGTCGACAGATACAGAGACAGAGACAACAACGAGGAAGAAGCAGGCAGCAAAAAAGACCCCAGCAGAAAAGAGAGATGGGCACGTCAAGAATGTGTTTGGTTGTTAATCCGCGCAAGCTCTAAGCACATTGAGCATTCTGTGTGCATTCTTGGAGTGTAGAGTGCGATGATGATTCATGTTGTATTATTCGTCGTCGTCGTCGTGTTGTTTCTCACTGTAATCGTAGTTTTCGTAGTCGTCGGCGTTAGTTTTCATTCGCTCACTTGCTTTACGCGTTGACGTGACGCGCTTGATGTTGACTCGCAAAAGTGTGGACCATCGAGATGCCATTGGTCTGTCACGATGACAACAGCAGTAGCAAAGACAACGTGACACTTGAACAACAACGACTCTCCGTACGAGGACACATTCACAAAATCAGCTTCAACCAATGTTGATGGCACTCTCACATTAACAGTAGTGAGAGTATTTGACGACGTGTAGCAATGTTGTCGAGTTGACATAACGACAACGACAATGACACTTGACAAGACGATGAGCTGCGCCGACAGACAGCTGACACATTGAACGACACACGACCAGTAGACAGGCGAACCAACAAAACGATCAGACGAACCGACAGACAAACGAATTGATCAAGAGAGTGAAAGAATGAGATGTGATGCGATGAGTTAACAACTGTGGAAAGTGCAATGTTAAAGTGTGAGTTTGAGTTCAACTAGAAGAATAATGTTGATGCTGATGATGATGAGGATGAGGATAAGGACGTTCCATGCTAAGGGTGACAAGACGACACTCGAGGAACATTAAACCAAAGGAGAAAGTAGGATGAAGCAGCAGTGACGCCAAGAAAAGAGAATCATAATCGAATTGTAAAAATAAGTGATAGTTGTAGGTATTATAATTGGCACACGCAATGCGATATAATGTGCAATTGTCAGTTGGTGATACTAACTGCATGCTCGTTGTTGAGATTGTTGTCGAGAAAAAGATCTGCTGATGCCAGCATGAACTGTAATGCATCATTCCCACAACTATGTGTTTGTCAATAACCGACACTGAATGACCGACACCGTTACATGTTGAGCTTTGACTGTAGTAGATGAGTGAATAAAAATTGCACCCTACGAAGTATTGTGCGTCCAAAATCTGTGCATGGACAATTGCAATTTGAATAATTGGTTATCAATTCATACTTTATACTCATTGTTGATAGCTGCTAAAACTAGCATTAATTCAAGCACAGAGGGTTAAGTAAGTGTATGTGTGTGTGTGTGTGAGTCGAACGCAAAGAGTGTGATTTTCGATTGATTCGTTCAATTGGTTGATGTTAGCTCGCGCTAACACCAACATCAGCACAGAGAGCAAGACAATATCGGAATCACCAGAACAATGGTAGATGGCCAAGATTTGAAAGACGGCCATAAGAATAGTGACTAACATTCATTGAACTGAACTTCGGACAACATGATCTCGACACCATACACGTACGTATAGCCAACGCTGAACAATGTTGTTACGTAATGAGCGAGCGAGTGCTTATGCGTGGCACGTGGCACGTGTCACGAACGCTACACGTTGCATATATGTGTAGTCAAGTTCGCCCTTTAGCGAGTACGCTAGTTGGTACGCACATCCTTATTCGAGGATGCACTAACGCAATCTACGTTTACGCTATGAAGTGCATAATTTTCAACAAGCGCGAACGACGCTCGTCACAATAGCATGCCTCATGCAATGCACTTGACACGAATCAACGAAGCCTTACACAGGGTAGAGAAGGCTCAAGCCTACCACTTTCATCTCATAGCCAGTCGGTCACAGTGAGAAGCAGCCTTGGGCGTTCACTTTGACAGCTGAAACAGCCAGTTCAATCGGTTAGTTGAGATTCATCGCAACTAATCATCGATGAACAATCGACTTGAGCTGAGCACCAATTTCGAATGATGATTATGAATCAAGAAGCCACCACGAACTAAAGCGAAAAAGAAAGAAGAAACGACCAGTTGGCATGATTCGTCGTCGACAATCGATTACTGAATCGAATCAATCCGGTACAACGGCCATCGAGCAATGCGAGTAAGTATCGATGCGAATCAATACTCGAGTGATTGACACGGGCTAATCGTGTAGTACGACTCATGTTCACTCGACGACCTGCTGCTCTACGAAAAAAACGAGTGTTACGAGTGTCTGATTTGCTTATAAGTTGAATGTGAAGCAGACAGACTGGCAGCGATCCTTATAGCTAGTCTGAGATCGACAGGGATTGTTTGCGAGTGTGTAGGTGAGTAACAAAATGTTCTAAATAAAGATGAGCATTCGTTGTACTCATGATACTTTGTGTTATACCTCATGCTTGACATGTTCGAATACCAGAGGTTATTGCTGTGCAATATTGCCAGTGATGTATTCTGATTTCATCGACAAACATTATTGGCGCCGATTACTGCACCTTCTAACCTAATGGGGACACCCTTTCATGACATTCGAAGCTACCAAAATTTGCTCTATCCAAATAAGCTATGCATCGCTATTCGTAGTGAAAAATGGTAGATTAATAACAAGGTCATTCCAGCTGCATGCACTGGCAGAGCTTCGAACGAACACCTGTGCACCTGAGAAATGAAATCTAGCGAGTGAACGAACGAACGAACGACCCTAACAAACGCACAGTTTGAATTAATCGCAGCTCAAGTGAATATCTTAAAAACAAATCTTCACAAATCAATTGAACAGTAAAGAAGACGATATTGAATTGAAAATGACAAAACAAGATCTCATCGTTGTAGTTACAATCGATTGCCTATTTTCATTGATATTTATGTGTGAAGCTGGACTGATCGGCTTGGCGATCAACAATCGAAATGATTTCTTGATGCAAGGTCGGCCAACAAGTGCCAAAACCAATAAATGGAGCGCATGGGTAAACGAGTATGGATATGATAACAAACCAAACGGCTATGAGTATGATAACATACCGAATGAGTATGGGTATGGTTATGACACACAGCATGATCTGGATCTGTCCACGCTGGCCAATCAATACGGCCAGCTTAATTGGGGTGGAATTGAGATACCGGATGAAGGAAAGTTTAATCTGTTGAACAATGATGATGACGAAGTATTAAGCGGAGTGGCGAGGCGACAGGCCAGTGGAGAGACGCGTGCTTTGGCCTCAATCACAAGTAAGATTCATAAGCTGGGCTCGTTCGTTGGGTGGGCCATTTCGGGTGTGACTGGCCTGACAAAATCCATTGCGAATACTGTCAAGAGCTCATTAAAGAGCGCTGAATCACAATCACGCTTCCTGGTATGCATTGAAAATACACAGCAAGTTTTGATCAATCATTCGAACGAAATGCTAGAAACTATGGGCTGTCATGAGCAATTATTGAAAAATAATTTGCGCAACGGAGCCCTCGATTACGACATAGAAATTTTGAGTGCCTCGCTTCAGATGTTGATGTGCTCGAAGAAACATTATCTGAACGCAGAGAGTTCTCAATATCTCTCTGCCAATGTTGGTAGTGCGGAATCGGTGGATCAAGTCGCGGAGCTCGAAAATCTGATCAAGACATTGTTGGTTAAATTAGATCAAGTGAAACGAGTGTCCACTGAAGAATTGGCCAATAACGATGATATTTTGAACTCGCTCGAAAAGACCAACGAAAAACTGTCGTACATTCGTATTACAATCTACGAAGTGTTACTGCACAACAACAAGTACTTATCCGCCACCATCACCAATATTCAAGACTTATTGGTAGAACTAATCGAAGGTATACGAATGATAAAATCAAATCGCGATGGTCAAGCGAAATTTATGTGCGACAAAACTGTGCTCTATGCGATAAAGGTCACCGAATTGGCGAGTGAAATGAAGAATATTAGTAAATTTGAATTCCTTGGGCGTGCTGGTGCACTGAAAACACTCGCCGATCTCGTGATGAGCACACCTATCGATAGTATTGCATCAGTTCTCAATTCCAACAATCAAGCCTTTATGCAAATAGTAAATTTACTAATGGCCAATTCAAAACAATGAATTCGAAAAATAAACAATTCAGCTGCCTTTTTTCTTCTTTTTATATCATTGCAGTTAAACCTTCGATTTTTAGTTGTATTTAAAGAATTATTTTTATCACTAACACTACTTGGGCTTTCTATCCCATGACACAATCTATCAACTCCACTTGTTTGTTGGGCTTGATTTAAACCTTGGCTATGAACACGATGAGTGTACAGAGTGTCCTTACAAATGTCAAGTCGCATCACAACAGCTATAAGCAACAATCGAATATGATTCCATAGAAACTCACTGTACATTCGAATACATTCGAACGTTGCATTGTGACGGATTTTTGTTCCAAACATAGAATTTCGTGTTGAAATCGATGAAAACTAGAGCAAAATCTATCTGATACACCCTGTCACTATGTCGATCTCATCATAAGATCAAAGGAATCAGTTAAACTCATTTGTGATTAGATCAATAGTGAAATGGTCAATTTATTGAGCTATTCATCAAACCAATTGCTGTTTGAATTGATTGAACTCACAATCGGCATTGAGATTCAATCTTGTTGAATTGTGTTGGGGCGTGATGATGAGATAGATTTCACAATCTCATCATCATGTGTTTGTAATTTCTCACTACTAGCGTCGTCTAATTGTCTTCATATCAAGCTTAGTTCGCTCGTTCGTTGTTGTTTTCCATGATTTATGATTCAATTATCGAATTCGTTGTTGTTTTCTTCAATCAATGCTTCGTGTGGAGTTCGCTTGTTCGCTTATTCATTCGCTCGGTCGTTCATTTGTGAGGTCGTAATATTGAGGTGATTCTGTTGCTGTGTAGTTCAATTCCGTTTATACATAATAATATTAATAATAATAATGATAACAACAACTTTTAAATAATTGTCAATAATTGTGAACTGTGCATGCGATCACCAAGAGCCTAGATGGCTTTTGATGTACATACAAGGAAAGCACGAACAATTGGCCGGATGGCCTGTGGTGCCCAATGCGCTGGACGCCTGATAGGCAGCAGCGGCTGCGGCGGCCGCTGCGGCCGGCAAACCGCCAGCTGGATGTTGACCGGGTGCCCCAAAGACGGCAGCAGGGTTTGACAGGTGCGTCGGCGGTGCGGCGGCTGACTGTGCGGCCGATGCGATGACTGATTGTGCGTTGGACGGTGTGGCTGAATCGGCATTGTGGCCGGCGGTCGGCGACGAAGACGCTGTTGGCGACGACGATGAGGCCGCAGCGGCCGCTGCCGCCGCAGCCGCAGCTGCCAACAATTGCTGGTGCTGTGGCTGCTGACCGTAGGAAGGATAAGGCATGCTAGGATGTTGTCCGGCGGCACCCGGATGATAGCTGGCGGCTATCAACGAGGCGGCCTGACCGTGGTGATGAGCGCCAGCAGTGTTGGGGTATGGCATGAAGCCGGCTGCGGCCGCGTAAGCCGCCGCAGCGGCGTATGCTGCCGCTGCTGTTGATGTCGGTTGATTGGCCCCATTCATTCCGGCAGCGGCATGCTGGCCGGTTAGTGTGGGCAAACGAGCCGCCGCTGCGACGGCCAACATTTGTTGCTGATACTGCTGGTGATTGTTGTACGCTTGATACAATGCGCTGGACGGTGACGCACTGAGTTGTTGCTGTTGTTGTTGATGCAAATGATGCAATGGGTCAATATGACCGTTTGTAAGCGACGGTGCACCATACAAGTGCTGTTGCTGCTGCTGCATCTGCTGCTGGTGAAGTTGATTTTGTTGATGCTCATGCTTTTGCTGATGTTGACGCGATGCTTTGACATGATGATGTTCACGGCGTCGCGAAGATGTTGACAATGATGACAACGATGATGATGTCGAAGATGAAGACGATGACGATGAGCACGGTGATGATGATGACAAAGGTGGCGTGATTGCTGTCACTGTTGTGGCAAGTGGATTGGATTTGTTTCCATTGGCTGAAACATTCTTGCTATTGTTGTTGATGCCATTGACATTCGCTTGCTTGCCATTGACGGATGATGCTGACGAAGAAGAGCTGCCGCCGTGATGATGTTTCAAATGGGCATGCTGCTCTTTGTGGTGATGACGATTGTTGTGATTATAACGATCGTGATTGTGATGACCATTGCTAACACCATTACTGTGACTATGATGATGATTGTCACGATGATGGCGATGTTCACGTGGTGTTGGCTGGCCCGCCGGCGGCATATCGACGCCAATGTTTGAGCAAATTTGTGCCAAGTATGCCAGAGGCGAGGCGCCCTCTTCAAGCTTTGTTGGCATTTTAGTTTAGTTTAGTGATCTGTTTCGGTAGTACTTTCTTTGACGATCTAAAAATTCTTCCAAGTCGACGAAATTCTCCTTGAATATTAATCTTCCCAAGCTTCCGGAGATATTGAATGATGATAACACACGCACAAGATTGTCTCCACGATAGAGCACATTTGTTATGTAGTCAGTAGAGAAGTCTTCTACGTAATCTTCGTTGAGCTTGATTTGATTCAAATTTTCTAATTGAAATTTTGACAATATTCTGCATTGAAAAGATCTTAGAATCTTTGCAATCTTCAAATATCTTTATATTTATCTTACGAATAATAATAATAAATAATAATAATGATACTAATAATAACGATGACGTGCGGACACTACCAATGACGAAACACGAATGAGGGAATCTGGCATTGAGCTGTTCGAAAGAACATTCGCTTGTTCACGTATGCGCATGCGTGCACACATGCGCTGCACGCTTCTGTTGAGTGCTATTCTGTGCGATCATGGCGCCATCTAACGATGGCATATCGATTAAGAAAGTTTGGCATTGATTGAGTGGCTCTCGAAATTAGCGATTGTTGGCGATATTTGGCTTTAGCATCATTGGCAGCAGCATGAAGTATCATCGCATTGCAAAAGTGATATCGTTCGCTCGCTGTCGTAGAGTAGTTTCTCTTCACCTAATCGATAGAAAAGACGCATGAAAGACAAAATGCTGTTGGAAGAAAGCAAACTGAATGAGTGGCCGATCGATCAAACGTGATTGATCGACTTGCTATATCGACGGTGTTGCAATAATTCGACGGTGAGGCCCTCGAGGCTCACCAACAGGAGAAAAGAGAGAGAGAGAGAACATTGAGCAATACATTGATTATTGCTGACATCTGACAATGAACGAACGAACGACATCTTTTGTCGAACACATTGGTATGTTGATTCTTTCCGCTTCATTCGCCTATGCATACCATTTTTAAATTATGCCGTGACTGAATCTTTCTTTCTTCACCTTTTTCCATTATTCACAATAATCGATACGATTTCTCATAATCGATCAGACGCTTGCAATGGTCAATTAGGTATGTAACAGTAGACATGATGTTTGTTTACTCTTACGCGGGTGATAGCTACAATGTTGTTGTTTGTTGAGAGCTAGCCATAAGTTGGAAGTCTTCTCTCGAAAATTGATCGATTTTGCTACCATAGACGTTGATAGATTGGATCGCGACTCCGACAGAGAATGCATCTTGCACTGCATTAACCAACCACAGCAAGAGTGATGATCAATCAGAGACAGAAAGCATCTTGTTTGAATTTGAGCAACTCGACTTTTTGCTTGTGCTTGTACTTGTTTTATTCATCAGACATAAAATATTCTCTTACGATAAAATGTTCCACATGAATCATGATCAACCTCTGCATCTACTGCAACGACACCTACGCTTGACAACGATTCATTGCATTGCTCACATTGCGCTACACATTTATTCGTCTAACGGCAATGTTGCAACATTCTTGCTAACATGAATGGTACGTAGTGAAATAAAAAGCTATTATTATTAACAATTTTCTCATTAACGACTGCAAACAAAAGTAAATGTTAGTTAGCAATTAGATAAATCTTGTGCTCATTGAATTGCTACACATTCCTATCATAGACTGATGACACATAAATGTGACAGAATAGGTATAACGATAACGATCAATATTATTCACATTCAATAACTCTGCAAACATCAACGAGCGGCGTTCTTTCATGTTGTTCTTATATGTCAAAGTTGATTTCCATTCTTTGCTTGGACTCAAGTGCTGTTTGGAAAGGAGGTCCCTCGTCTGAGGATGACAAATTATCCATCGAATCTAATCTTGATGAATAAATTCTATCAAATTCGAGTTGGTACGGTAGGGACATTTTCCCGGACAAAATGGCCACTTGCTCCATCCATTTAGCGGGAACTGAGAATTAAAGAAGGCATCAAGTGAAAATGCCAACGAGTCTTGACGTAGCGCTTGTTTTTTCAAAACAAGATTGTTGATTTTGAGCGATAAGCTATTGAGACCAGTGGCGCGCTCTACTTCCAACACCGACGACAACGACCATAATATAAACAACTCATACAACCTCACTGCTGCTTAGAATATTTAGAATACGTACAATATGTAATGTACTGTGAAGATCACAATCATGGTTTCATTTTGTATACGTAAATTGTTTGCTTGCGAGTGTCGTCATGGGTAGTCAATAGATGCGTCGAAAAGACCTTACCAGTGAGCATCACTATGCCTCTTACAATGGTGAACTTACATTTACGCTTACACTTGAAGTCTGAGGCCAACTAGGCAGCTCAACTTATCCTCGACACAAGCTCTCATGTCATTGTAAGCTTTGACATTGTAAGATGTTAGCGATGTACAAAAGCACAAGCAAACAACAAAAACGCGCACAACAACTACAAAAATCTTCAACACAAGCACCACAACAAATATCATATGATCCAGTTAAGGCGCTCAACTCACGACAGTGAAGAAAGTCACGGTTCATCTCGATAAGCGACATCTCTCGATTATTGTTGTTATTGTTATTATTATTCATTTCCAATATGATCGTTGTACTATAATGCCTGACGACACTCACAAAGTGATTTTCGTCATCATTTGCTCAACACTTGTCTGATTGTTTCTGGGTGTGCAATATGATCAAGTTGATCACTCTACTGATAAGTTGAGACACACTTTCGAAGATTAGATAGTGAGCAGCTAAAGAACAACACAAACACGGCCACAAATTATTATTGTTATTGATAGCCAACTTTGAGAGCCATCCAGCCATCAACTGTCATCTACGAAAATTGTTAATTGGTGGAATCATTGATAGATATTTAATGATTTGTCGATGGCAATTTCAAATCGGACAACGTTTGTCACACACTCAAATACCTCGACATTTACACACACGTACCTTCAACTGCAACGTTACAACGTTGACGAACCACTGGCCTAGATAAACACGCGACACAGGAGGAAAACTCGATTTCTAGAGGGTGATTCGACACGATAAATAACCCTGAAACATACACAACAAGAGTTGCCTGGTGACAAATTAGTCGTCAAAATACATTTGAGTGCCTTACAACCTTCTTCTTTCAGCCCACACCAATCACATATCGCACCACAGCACTCAAGACACTATATATTTGATTTTTAACTCATAGAGTAAACAGCGACGAAGTGAAATAGAAAATTTCAAAAGTTCCTAACTCAAAAGCAGAGTGATCGAGCAAACAAGTTTCATCCATAGTTAGATATAATCATTGACAACACAATGGCTGATATCATGAACGAATACGACAAGGTAATGGCGGCCGTTAGTTTCATCGAAGAGACAATCGTTAACGGATTGGGCCGCATGAATTGGCCCGCCATTGGTGTAGTTTGTGGCTCAGGTTTGGGTCAATTGGCCGAGCATCTGGATCAACCTTTCCGTGTTGCCTATGCGGATATACCGTACTTCCCGGTGAGCACAGGTAAGCGACATCTACACTTAATCGATAATTCACTCACATTGACGATTCGATATTAATGTTTAACCATCGTTGCATCTTATTATTGTGTGTCACACAAAGTGATTGGACACGCCGGAGAGTTAGTGTTTGGCAAAGCTAATGGGGTCGAGATTGTTTGCATGAAAGGGCGCACGCATTTATATGAGGGATACGATGTTATCGATTGCGTCCGTCCAGTGCGAGTGTTGGCCAAACTTGGCATTAAAGTCCTGATTGTCACGAATGCTGCCGGCAATTTAACACGTGAATTCATACCTGGCGACATAATGGTCATCAATGATCACATATCATTCCCGGCTCTGTGTGGCGAGAATCCGCTCCGAGGAGTACACGATCCACGATTGGGGCCTCGCTTTTTACCTATGACCAATGCGTACAGCAAACAGTTGGTTCAGGGTTTCCTAGATTGCAGTGAAGAGCTACAAATGGCTGAATTCGTCAGGAAAGGTGTTTATGCCATGGTGTCAGGTCCTACATTTGAAACGGTGGCCGAAGCTAGAATGCTGTCAAAGTTTGGAGCTAACGCAGTTGGTATGAGTACAACTCATGAAGTCACTGTTGGCCACCATATGGGAGTGGAATGTATCGGTATATCTCTAATCACGAATGATTGTGCTCTCGATTATCATGTTGGAGATGAAATCGATCATACACAAGTACTTCAAGTTGCCGAAAAAAGGTCCACTGACTTTGTACGACTTGTTTTAAGATTCATAAAGAAAATCGGTCCAGTTGGACTATCATGATTTAAATTATTAGTAATCATGATAAATTATCTTTGTGCACTAATAGTCTAGACATAAACATAATATACCCGATATGCTTCAACATTTTAATCAAAACCATTAGTCTGACTTTCTGTTCTCACAAAATACAGCATATAGCGGGTCGAGTTTGGACAGTGGGTAGGTTAGAGTGGCTCGCTGATAAAAATCTCCACACAGACTGATATTGTTTATCACGTTATTCAGTAGATTGTCTCGATCTGTATGCGTTGTTTCCCCGCTAGCCTCACTTCTGAAATGTACATGGAAATGATAAAAAGAAGGCTGATAATGTACATACACTCTAAGCTTTTCCTTCCTAACTCCAAATTTTTCCTCAATCACCTCGCGGCCACTATCGAGTATGTTTTTAAGTAAGGGTAAATGACGGTGATTGAGATCACGTACAGATTTGATGTTATTGGCATGACAAATAGCTAGTAAATAGAGATCGTCGGGATTGTCACTCGTACACTTGAGATCAGGTAGCATGATGAAACCACTTGATTTGTCGGCATCTTCGTAGAGAATGCGATCCAACTCTGACACGTGATTGAGAATGTTGACCACCCACTGTATCGATTCCATTGACAGACCTAATTTTTTCTCACACACATAAGGTTTTACGAAACGCTCGTATTCATCTGGGGTCTCTTCAATTATCACTTTTTCGTATCTGGTATACTTCGTTATGACATGATCGTCGGCAGGATGAATGACAACAGCTTTTAATGAGTTGAGTGCTTTCAATTCAGGTACAATGAAATAGTTGCCGTAAATATCATTGGCAAATTCTTGCGTGACAGAAGCGCCCCTGTCACACAAAAGATTGAGAACATTGGCTTCGGAAAGTGGTGCTCTTTCAAGTCGAATGACTGCCAGCTTATTGTCATCTTTGAATCGGGCCTCAATGGTGATTATCTTCGATATAGAGGATTGGTCCAAGACTCTGATGAGCTCGAATTTTGACAAGTCTAGCGACCCCGTAGCATGCACTGGGATACTTTTCTGGTCGCTCATCGTTTTGTACAATAGTTGAAATTTTACAATATAAATTTACAGTCGAAAGCAAATAAAAGAGGTCGCAGCTGACTTTTTGATTCGCTGACAATGAACGAAACGCTGAGAGCGCCGCGGTGCGGCGAAACTGAATATTCGAGCGCGATGATATTTATTAGTACTTCGACCTACTTGTGGGTGTGATTTACAAGCGAAAAATTTGTAATTTTTACTCTCCCCTTTTCGTGAAAATTTACATCACACTTACAGAGGGGGAAAGTGGGGGGGAATTTTTCACAGATTTTCACAAACGTAAATTTTTGTGAATCGAAGCCGAAAATTTACATGTAAATTTTGAGAAATTCACACGTAAATTTTTCGTCCGACACGCCCACTTTTTGTAGCAGTCTCGTCTCTTCGGGCTTTCTCATTTTTCGTGGCGGCAATTTCAATATTCAATATCGAGCACATTAGCAAGCTGCAATCGCAAACGGCGATCTCTGCTCGTACGAATCAATCAGAGAAATATCTGATAGTCGAGAAAATTGTGCGGCGAATTCCCGAATAGCAGCCAGAAAGAGGTGTGTGCAGCCGATCAGCTGACTTGTAAATTTTCTGCTTTTTTGTAAATTTCTGTGAATCGCAGCGAAAATTTACAGAAAATTTACAAAAGAGTTACATGTAAACTTTCAAAAAAAATGTACGAGATTTGGCTGTGAAAAAAAAGAAGAAAAAATCTGTGAATTTTTGTAAACTTTTTCCCCCTTTGTAAATTTTTCGGATGGAGGTCTCGCCATTGAATCACAGATGGCAGACCCAGAAGTGACAGTAGAGTACGAATAGGAGTCAAAAACGATAATGTACTCAACGCCACATCCAGGGGTGTCCATAGATATGGGCCAGCCGAAGCATCAGGTACAAAATCAAGGTAACCCATTAGGGGAAATATGGTCATCAAGAATCAACGCCTCGAAGACCGCAAATGGGTATAAGGCAAACAACGTCGCAAAACGACCAGTTAGGACCAACGCTAGACACAGCAAGGTTCAGAGAAATTAGAAAATCGGTCCTGATGGAGCCGGAGAAGTTTGACGGGACCCCAGGCAAAGCGCGCCAGTGGTTCGAAGATTACAAGTATGCTTGCGGTGTCAATGGTTGGGGCGAGGAGGTCGCATGACAATTTCTTCCAGCGTATCTATAAAAAACTGCAAGAAACTGGTACTTAACAGAAGTAGCAAGAAGGCCAGCACAGTTCAGCTTTACAGAACTAGAGGCAAAGTTTTTTGAATATGTACCGCGAAGCCAGAGAAAAGAAATCAGGAAAGAGCTGAATGCACGCCGTCAACAACCGGGTGAACCGGTTGCAAACTTTATCATCGACTACCTCAAACTATGCAACGATTACGACACGCAAATGGAAGAAGAAGACAAAATCGAGAGAATAATGGAGAGAATGTTACCATCATTCTATCTAATGATCAATGATGTGGACTACAAAAATGTAGCCGAAGTGCAGGCGAGAGCAGTTCGCATAGAATAAGGTTTACAGAGAAAAGAGAGCAAGAATTTGTCAAACATTAACGTCAAGACTTGAAACAAACCTAACTATGCAAGTAATCGAAAGCAACCAACCATGAAGTTGCAAGACGTGAAGTGCTTCAATTGCGGAGGATTGGGTCATTACAAGACTAAGTGCCCGTCATAGGTCGTCGAAGATCCTACTAAACGGCAAGATAAAAAGTTTACGAAGCAAGGACCAATCTGCGAAAAAGCCAAACGCAGAAAAACGATGCTATAACTGCGATAAGCTAGGCCATTTGAAATGGCAATGCACAGCGGCAAATTTACCAAAAAGAACGACTCGAATGGATTAAAGCAGCAGAATACGCGAGAACATCAAAACAACAGTCTAAAGGTTAACTTGATACAGCCAGTCGCGATAAAAAACAAAGTGGCATAAACTGTATAAAAGAAGTGACGATACTGCCATTCTCATCTCACTTAGTACAAGTTGATCTGGTCGACGTAACCGAGGATATAGTCCTCGTCGAACCATTTAAAAGGGAAGATAAACTATTGACGCCATACGCTATTGGCAAGGCGAGCACCTTAACAAACATTATGGTGACCAACCCGACACCAGGACCAATAAGGTTGCGAAACAATGAAAGAGTAGCGACATGAGTAGTATATGCGGTACTTTGCCGCAAACCGGAAGTGCAGATATACCGCAAGATA